>LUGF01059748.1:665418-684550 GCA_001625245.1 Calycopis cecrops
CATAAGTATATAAATTACAATTATCGAGGAGCGCGTGTCGCGCGACCTCTGGCAAGTATGACAGGACAGAGCTGCGTGACGACACCGCTACTCATATACAGCGTAGATATGCGCCGCAACCTTTCTTTTTAATATACAGACACTAGAACTCAGTACTAAAACGTATAGATATCCGTGCCATCCCAAATAGGCTGCAATGCATTAGTAGCTAGCTTTTTTTTTTAGATAGAATCTACGCTAGCAGAACTGAAAGCCCAGTGCAGCTTCGTCTGTATGAGAGGCGAGTGCCCTGAGGTAGCTCGAGCCTCTGTAATTTGTAGTAGCTAACTATTCCTCAACCTCTTATAAGATTATAAATGTATAACGACTTTGTTTCAAGCAGAGAGCCAATTTAAATTTCAGAATAATTGTAAATAATATACATTTATTATCAATCAGTTATCGAAACCGGTTGTAATTATGTAATATAAATTAATAAAGGGTGTGATTAGTATAAAAACGTACCTATATTATTTACAGGCTTATTATGAATTTCCAGAAAGTAGAAGTATTAAGAAGTAGGTAGAAGTGAGAAGAAAAACATGAATTTACATTACGCTTATAACACGATTAGACGTACGTTTTTCACATGAGAGTGAGGGCGCACGTCAGTACGACAGGACAGACCTGCCGCTCTATTGTTTACCAACACAATGGCCGACCCGCAGTCATTAACCCCGCCGGTGTCAGAGCTACACAATCTTCTCTCGAAAATTTACGTTTCAATATCCGAACACCGCGTGTCTTGACGTGACGTAATAAACACGATGCAATCAGTAGTTTTTTTAATGGTATTGGAGGCAAAAGAGTTGGGCCATCTCATGTTAAGTGATCACCAACGCCCACAGACATCCGCAACACCAGAATTCTAACAAATGCGTTGCCGACCTTTTAGATATGAATAAGCTCTTTTCTTAAAGATCCCTAGATAGTATCAGTCCGGGAATACCGAAGGGGTAGTTGATTTAAAATTGCTCCTGCAATCCTGCCAACTAAGTGCATCAAAGGATGGTGCGAGGTGGTTTGGTTTGTATTTTTACAAACCATCGTCGCATCATCTCTGATTTAGAATCATATATTTTATTTAATTGTGTGGGTAAGGAATTTTTACTACTATTTTAACTTGGTAAGGAATTGGTCATAACTCATAAGGTTTAATTTTTAAATTATTTCTCAATGGCATCAATGGCTCCGTTTCTTTAGCGAATCATTGAAACCTTATGGAGCCATCATTATAATACTTGGTTTCACATATCGGAAAAAACATGTCATGAAAATTTTAAATTCTGTAAGCCATATAAAATTGCTGGATTACCGCTTAGTGTTTTTTAGGGTTCCGTACCCAAAGGGTTACCCTTTGGGTAATAACGGGACCCTATTACTAAGGCTCCGATATCCGTCCGTCCGTCCGTCTGTCACCAGGCTGTGTCTCATGAACTATGATAATTAGACAATATAATAAAAAATTAAATAATATGAATATTTAAGGGGGCCCCCATACAATAAACGTGATTTTTTTGCCCCCATACAAAAGATAAGCTCACGTTTTCGTAGATAATGGTACGGAACCCTTCGTGCGCGAGTCCGACTCGCACTTGGCCGGTTTTTTAATTAAGTGAAAGCTACTAACCGATTGTGACTAATTAGTTATATTTTCAATCTAAAGCCAATTTAGGAATCAATTAGGTCCAATAGGTGCGTAATAGCCTTAGATAATAAGCCGCTAGTGGAACTGAGTAGAAATCGTCAAATCATCAATAAAACTAGACTTTGATACCAATAGGTCTGAGACTGTCTGAGACACCAATAGAATTACACCAATAGAATTCTCCCTAAACGATTATCCAGAACCCTCACAGCAAACTCTTCAACAAAATCTACTAGCGTCGTCTATGTATCATAATGCGCGAGCCAAGCAAAAATAGTATCGTTTTTAGAAGGATTTATTATTTGGAGGCCAGGGTACAGTATAATTTTACGACCACACGAAACACGCAAAGAATCTTATACTGCCGCAAACTCAGTACGAACGCTTACTTTAATGTGTGTTCACATAAAATCATTTCTTTAGATCGATAGATTAACTTTATGACTTGCCTCGATCGCCGAGACGATGTTCTGCTACTGAAACAGCTTTTTTTTATAAAGCCGCGTACACACGTGGTGTTTTTTTATACTTTTTTAGATGTTTTTCAATGTCGTGCGTAAATCTGTTCTTGTATGTTTAACGCATTGAATTTGTGAATAAAACAAGCATTCAAATTGTATTATTCAAGTGAATCCTGAAGTTTTGCTTATCATCTACATATGTCATACCTATATCACCTAGATTGTACGTGTTAAGAAAACCTGAAAATCGCAACAACTATTACAGCATATTATTTGATTATATCACGCAGAAATGTAGGTAAGCAGACAATGGATACGTTATGATTTCCGCATGAGATTCGGCGCATTCAATTATTTTAGGGCCTTTTAATATTCACTAATATCATTCAGTCGGTATATTTTATGCAGAGTAGTAGTATTTAGTATACTACAGCTTTATTGGTGAAAGAATGTGTGTAAAACGGTCTGTGGCACCAAATAAAGCGAGTGCTATTTGTTTATTATTATTATGTAGACATGTTTTCTTTGCTCAGCATAACGCTGGTTACTTTCTGCATTTACGGACGGTAGCCAAGTAACTGCAGTACTAGTACGTGATGGTGGACATTTCGTTTTCACGTTTTCATTGGTCGTCCATCGTTTGTTTCGTAATAATTAAACGTATCCTGCCGGTAATTCGGCGGTGCCGCAGCTAGCTGTCAACTGTCAACTGACTGCCGGATGACGTCACGCGGCCCGCTACTTCCGACGTCATACCAACATTCAACCTTTTACCGCAACATTTGGAAATAATTAAGTGTTGAAATTCAATTAGAAGACTACACCAAAAAGGTTACCTATGTTTTAGTGTGTATTTATGTAGATATGTATATGTTAATCCTACTAATATTATAAATGCGAAAGTTTGCATGTTTGTTTGTTTGTCCCTCTTTCACGCAAAAACCGCTAAACCGATGTTCATGAAATTTGGCGCACACACAGAGTAACTTCGATTAACACGTAGGACATTTATCCTAAAGAAATGTTCCTATGGAATGCCATGGGATGATTTTCTATTTTCCAAGGGATTGAAATTTACGCGGGTGAAACCGTGGGTCGCAGCTAGTTATAATTGATTTAAATCTGATTCATATATTAAATATGCAAATATATGATATCTTGCACCATAAATATAATAAGGAGCAACAGTACAATAAGAAGATACCGGTAACCTCAATGTACATGTCAAATCCCTTAAACGTAAGTAAGTTTAAAAATATCATATATTATGTTAAAATACTGGGATTCGAACCCGTGACGCACCTCCCGCAGGTTCAAAGAGCAGATATAATTTAATAAAATCACAGCTGTAAATAAAAATATGCAATGGGGGACCATCAAACCTTATTTCCAAAATTGAAATTGTGATTTGGGCGAAACACCGCCCGTTCTAATGGAACCCTTTGATGAGTAAAAGTCAAATTATTCAAATTGGCCCACAGATTGCCGACACCGATACCGACGAGCCAGAGGGCCAAGGAAATATGAATTTATTTACTTTGGAGATTATAATATATTAATAACCAACTTGTGAAAATAGGTACAATTTATTGGAAAAAAACAAACTAAATCCAATCGGCAACTGGATCGCTTTCTTTTCAATAACCCTAATAATTTTTACAAGTCTTCACTAATATTTTTTACAAGTTTTACTCTGATCCAGTAGGATTTAACCACAAATTTTAGGTTTAAATGGGTTAAATGTTTTACCACATCATATGACTACCAACTTCTAGAATAGAAATATAATCAAACAGCAAGAAATCTAGACAAGAACATAAGTCTCTCCTTAGTTAGTTATATAAACAAGCTTGTAACTTATTTAAATAAGATATCTCGGATACTCGCAACAAACAACACACTAACAATCAAATACGTCAGAGGTCGCACGATAGACGCAAGAATATTGCACACGTTACGTCATTCAAATACACAGGCTGGAGTTCTATATTAAGCGATAGATTACGAAATGCTATGATAGCTTCGCTGATTTATAGGAAAGACGGAGATTGTTGTCAGTTAGTGCTGCCTCAAGAAGCGATAATGTTAGCGATATTTCTCGAGCAATCGAACAGTTGCATTAGCAGAAAATTTTAACATACCGAAGATCCATTCTTCAGATTATCAGGAATGGTAGTCACTTCACACACATTGGAAGAAGAAGTAAGCTTGTCCGGTTGTGCCTTTCAGATTATAATAATTATAGTACACTTAAAAGCAGGGTTCTTTACCCTCTTTTTAGAGAAAATAACTCAAATCATCTGGCAACACTGATAAAACGAGTATCTATTAGGTTATAACTCACTGTAAATATTTGTAAGTAGTAACGGTATTATTAAAACGTCTGGCGAAGGATATCTCGTTTATAATATATAGGCCAATATTATATAGGCGTAAAATACACTAGCTGGATGAATCATTACCTGCAAAGAATCTGAGCGATTGTGTAAAAGGCAACACTTTTATCAACTCCGACTGCTCGTTTGTCCCCTAAAAAACTAAAAAACTTTTATGTCCTCTATTTTAGTGGTTGTCGAAGAACGTTGGTAGTGCAGTAACTTGTGATCTATTTAAAAAAATATTCGCTGGCTAGTCACTGGCTCATGGGCCTTTATTTTATCATAAATTGATGCAGCTTTAAGATTATTGTACAATCATTATCTACGTCTTATTTAAGTTTCTTTAACTCTCATTAAAGATAATAAGTCTGTGCTTAAATATGTATTTTAATCCAGTATTATGACAGCATGAATAGACTATTCTGAACCTCTTTACACATGATTACCTACCGACACCTAATGATATTATATAAATATTCGAGTAATAAAAAAATGTAAGCGCATGTACCAATTCAATCGAAACCAATTAATGATTTAACAATTTAAAAGCTTTGTGAATAAAATTACAGCGGGTAATGGATGTCCATGTTCGATAACGATTCAAACTGCAACTCCTAAAATAGAACCTCATAATATATTCAGTGATAGCTTAGCTAGCACGTACGACCTATGCTTTATTGACGAAGCTTATATTATTACGCCAGTGTATGACATGCACCAAGCTTTGTGCCAGGACTTGGCATCTATCGATACGTATAATTCGGGTCCGGGCCGTTACCTACCCGTTATTGGATTGTCATAATTTAATATGACAGGTAGCTTTCAGAACTGTTGCCAGGAATCGAAGATACGCACTAGGATTAAATTATAGTATCTCGGATTATGCTTTGTTTTAAATGCGTTAGTAAGAGGTAGTGCTACACTGCATGCATGCATGTAGCCGAATCGGGCCAGCGCGACCGGGGAGGTACCTCTCGCATACGTGAAACAGGCGTAAAGTGACAGCTGTCTGTCGCGTTTCGTACGGTGTGTAAGTAGCCGGTGGCCTATGGAGGGAGGAGGAAGAAGGGGGCAACGCATATTCTATATATCGTCTATGCGGATGTCTATGGGCGTCTATAGTCATGAAAATGGCTCCGATTGCTCGTTTGCCCTCTTATGCTACATAAAAAAACAGTGAAATTATATTCAGGTAAGAAAATAAGAAATAAATCATCTGACGTGTAACTATGCTATCGTGTTTTGAGTGGCTTTTTATTACAACAGACCCTAAGTAGATAACTATTGCCCTAATTTATGCGGGCCCTACACGCACTTAGCCCTTTTTAGACCCCAATTTCAGATGTTCTGTTCAATTCAGAATTCACTCGTTAAGAATGTTTATTATAGTCTATGGGTATTAAATGGTCTTGAATAATTTTCTTCAAATTGAAATATCATTATTTTACTAGGTACATTTAATTTAAGCATTTACTTTTTATTTAGAAACGTGTCTTTACTAAGTTATGAAAGATGATAAGATGCATACTACACCAGATGTACCATAATAAGAGGTAGGGCCACGCTGCACTCGGCACGTCCGGGGAGGTACCTCTCGACTACATGATTCCGGCGTCAAGTGACAGTGGCGCTGTAGCGTTTTGTGCCGTGTGTTAGTAACCGGTGGCCCATGGAGGTGGGATGATAGTCATTAAAATGGCTCCGACAGCTCGTTTGCCCCCTTATACTATAAAAAGTATGTTCTTTAGACCACACAGCTTGTAACAAGTGTAACTTAATTATTGATTTTCATTACATTAGTTACAATGACAGCATGTCATATATTTATATTTCAAATACAAAAAAGTTTCACTTAGATCGAATTTGAATTTTGAATTTGAATGACAACTTCCATTGACCTCGCCCGATGTGTGCTTTTTGTAACGCTCTCGCCAGCATTTTCCCCATGTCGCGCGCGTATAAAAGTTTTACTTCCAAAAATAATTATTGCAGCTTTCTATTTCTAGGTAATTCCTACACGCTATATAATTCTATAAAATGCCAAGCCAAGAGCCAAAGCTCCCAATTCTGTATAGAAAAAGATGAATAATGTAGCTTACTGCATACAGTAAGCTCGACGTAGCAGTAAGTAGCTTACAACCAGACAACCAACAAACTATTAACTAACTGGCGCTTACGTTCTCTGTACATGTTTACTGACATTGGTTGTTCAGTTGAATCTTCGAACACACACTGACTTAATGATCTAATGAATGCACCAACTGAATAATGTTTATTCTACATATCGGAAAAGTTTACAGGTTTGTAAACTTAATTATATATTATGTTAAATTATATGCTCATCTTAATTTGTATACGAATTGATATCTTAAAAGATTTTTTTAGCTAAAACATTAAATGTTTAGTAGTTAATGTTTGTTTAGTTTAGTAATCAATAGGTAAAGTAAGTATAAGCATTTCAAAGCGTATGTAAAGTACTAAATATGTGAGTAACGTACTAAGAATAACAGTAATAAGCGTTTGATGTAGATAAAGCATGTAAGTATTTGAGTCTTTGACACTCGCCAACTAAAAAGAAAATGAAAAGAAATGCACACAGAAATGAAAAATACTATTTTGTAGGTAATTTTGAAAGTATTGTGTAGCTGTGTGGAATGTCAGGACGATAGCCAGAAGAATGGACATCGTGAATTAGGGGAATAGTCAATTTATTACATACTATCACTAGAAAAGAGAAGGGCAAGTACACTTGTATTCCTGTACATTATATGTCGCTCCATGGATGGGCCTAATAAAATTTCTATCCTATTCCTATCCCACAGGTGCAGATACATCATTAAAATATTCCACCAATTATTAAGTCATTACCTCCCAATGAAACGATCACACACTGCAACTTAAAGGAAGCACAGAGTGGGAGAGACTCACGTGCGAACGAGCGCAATTACCATACAAATGATGTCGCTGTAATCTGTCTGGCGAAAAGCATACGACATAAGCCGGTGCGGCGGCCATTAACCGAGCCAGCCTCGATTCCGCATACCATTAATTTAATAGCGCGTTTTCTTTTCCACTGATGCAGCTATTAAGTGACATTCGCAGTCCGCTACTTATGCAGCCTTGATTTTTTAAACAAGGTTTTACTTTAAACTAACGCGGTAACGAGCCAAATAAACGTTGCCAGTTGAAATTTTTAAAGAAAAGTCTACGCTTATTTTTATTTGCGTTATATTAAAATACTTAGTTCATTAAGAATATTCATATAAGAATAAAATCCCTAAGGATTAAACTACAGTCACACCGGCTTGATTATATTATGTTAGGCGAACAGATCCGACAAGATTTCAAAAAAGAAAACAGTTTTTTTACATATAAATCTCAATAATAGTTACAGGTCAGGCCCAAAATTTTCCCAAACTGATGTCTTTAACAATGAAACTGTTCATAATTCCAAAATAAGTTTAGTACAAAAATGCCAGCTGCGCACGCGGGAAAATACTAGTTTCTTATAAAATTTAGCTTAAATCTGTACAGAAAATGAAATTCTCATTTCATAAGTACAATTTGCACCCGGAAAGAGTTAATTTCCAACAGTACCTGCGTTGCTACGTGTTTGGTTTGTACATTAACTTCTTTATGTAAATGAAACAACTAGTTGTCTTAACTCTTGATTACAAAGAGTTGGAGTCTTGTTTAATCGCACTTGGAGTTGTCTCTGTTTATTCAATGAATCTGAAGGTGGCATTTAACAACAACTTGACACTTTTTAATGAAAATTGTAACTCCCAGCTACACTTCATAGTAAATAGAAACGACGCTAGAATAATTGTTTAGTTGATACAAAGTGCTCGGTTTTTATTGCTATTTTTGTCATAGTTATTTATAGCTACCGCGAGTCCCTCGTGTCCATTAGGTCCCACCTGGGATCTGCTGTGGAGCGTAAAAACATTTTCTCGTAAAACAAAAAAATATTACCGTTTATATATACCTAGTTAGATATAGATTTATAAATTTGCAACCTACTGTTGATTTCGGTGGTGGTTTCGGCTATGGGGCGGCAAAACTGCTGAGCGTCACATGCTCCTTCTGGAAGTAGCCTCCGGCAACTACCGGTCTGTTCCAGTAAGGAGCACATGAAAAGTTTAATTATTCATTTGATTGAACTTGTTTTTATGGTAGAGATGCCTTATGCAAAGAATTATCTACGGATGTCAGACAATAAAATTATGTCACTGGTTTCAAGACAGTGGGTAACGCATGCATGCCTAATGTAATTTTTTCGGTGTAGACATATCGGTAGTCCAGAAAATCAGGTTATAAAACGCCCAAATAGTTTCGAATTAGCTTCGTTTTATTTCTGCTGTCAGGCCTTTACTTGTGAACTTTTTATTCCTTAAAGCTAATTTTTTCAATTATAAATACATAATTGAAAAAATTTGCTTTCATCCACTGCTGAACTAGGACATTTTTCAGTCAATGTTCTCGTGGTCTGGAACTAACAGCTAGGGTTGAACCGGTGGTAGATTTTATTGTTGACGTTCAAAAAGTAATTCCTGTAATTCTATTTTGAATAAAAACTTTTAGATTTTTTTGATTTGATTAAGTGAGTAAGTAGGTAGGTATCAATTAAATCTATATAAATAAAACTCTAACGTGAGATAGCCAGCTATCAACGCACAGCCCAAACCACTGGATGTATCAAGCAGAAATTTGACATCCAGGTAGATGCTACGACGTAGGCATTCGCTAAGAAAGGATTTTTAGAAATTCAACCCCTAAAGGGGTGAAATAGGGTGTTGAAGTTTATATGGATTTCGCAGTTGAAACCGCAGGGCACAGCTAGTAAGTATATAAGGAGCGTGACTCATGATCTACTGACTGTCAACTCAGTATTGGTTACGCCGTAAGTGCTCTGTTGTTAATATGTAGGTATTGTTGTTTATTAGTAGCGATCGGCTCTCCAATGCTCCGTCCATGGAGCTAAACAGAGCTCTGTTTGAGCTCCATGAATCCATCAACATAAATGTTTAAAGAGTTATATGCCAAATAGACGTCATGATATTATATCTCGAATAAAATTTACTCGCAAAAAACAATTCAGCATTTCATAATTTAATCATAAAATTAATTTAACCATACATGTTGCATGATGATTAAATGAAATATTCTTGAAAATATTATTGTAACATGTATTGCTCCATATCATTTCGTGTGGCGGAAACTGGTTCATTTAAACCGACCGGACTCGACGCTTGTATTAAACGCGTCGGCGTGTTTACGTGCACGACCAATTAAATTTCACGAACAGTGATGTAACGTTTAAAATGAACGTCAAAAATTATGACACGCCTCTGAAGTGCGTTTGGGGATAAATTCTATACTCAACTTCACATATATGTACATTTTTTCTTTTACAGAGGAGGCAAACGAGCAATCGGAGCCATTTTCATGACCGATACGATGCCCGCGTTCCTCCTCATCCCTCCATAGGCCACAGGCTACATTACAGTTGCGTGTTGACCTTATGTATTTATCCTTACACTTACAATTAGCTCTTAGTTTTCCGATATTTTGAGCATCAGTAGTCTTTCACCTCAAAATATTTTATCTGTTCAGCCCTAATAGCAAGCGATCTAGACATCCTTCTAAGGTGGTATTTTCTTTATAGTATGAGGAGGTAAACGAGCAGTCAGAGCCAGTTTTCATGACTACCAACGCTCACGTACATTCGCATAGAGTTTATATAGATGCGTTGTATTCGTTCTTCCTCCCACCTCCAGGGACCACATGCTACTTACACTTCCGCACGAAACGCGAAAGCACAGCTGTCACTTTACGCCAGTATCATTTAAGCGAGTGGTAATTCGGCTAGATTAATACACAGCGTCACTACCTGTTACTAAAGGTAAGGGTTGTTACAATCAAAGTTACTGCATAATAAGAACCTTTGAAGGAGAAAAAGCATATACCCGTATAAGTAGCACCCGGTAGTGTAAGCATTTCACACAATTGAAATATATATTTGAGGGAGAGATTATCGCCGGTGTAGTTATCAGTTCCCGGCGAGCGGCTCCCGTTAAAATGAATATTTAAATATGAATAGTGACTGAGTTTGCTTAAAATATACCTTTCACAAATTCAAACAGTTGTTGCCAGAACTAACCATTGGATCGTATTTTCATTGGCTGTTACATTTTTAATATTAAATATCACATTTTTCATCTAAAGTTATATTTATTTATACCCTCTATCATATTTTTTGAAAGTTCTGAAAATCAGTACAAATAGTTGGAACATTCAATATTTAAAATACGTAAGTTTTATTTGGGTGGAACTTTTTTTATAGTATAACGGGGCAAACGAGAAATCGGAGCCATTTTTATGACTCCCGACGCCCAGAGCAATCCACATAGAGGTCATAGGTACAGGTGCGTTGCCCCCTTTTCCCCTCCATGGGCCACCGGAATATTAGAATGAATCGGTCCTGTGTAAGTCGGATAGGTCGTTCGGTTCCATACAAACAAGAGGTAAGGGCCTAGTACCTTATAAAATATATTGATGAAGTAACATTTAGGCGCCTATTCAATCATTTTGTATGAAGTGAACTTTAAATATGAGTTCTTTTCTGTATCATAGTTATAAATTAGAAGGTTTCAAAATTTTCTGCATCTGTATTGTTTTATCTTCCCGAATTTCAAGATTATAGGTCACCTGGAAGTAGGTTACCTTTACTAAACTGACATGATAGACGGACGGACAGATATATCGATAGGAGATCTATTAATGTACTACACATTTTACAATATATAAAACCCATTACACGCGACCCTTAATGGTGTACTTACTACTTCACTACTAATAACTATCAAGTTTTAGACTAAAAAAAGATGAAAGACGATAGCACAAGAGGTACAATTTCCACATTAACACAAGAGGCATTCATCTGTCTCCTGAAGGGGGCTCTAAAACGCAGACAGGTCTGCGTTTCGGGAAGTCCATTTATCTCCTATCCTCAGTTTTTGTCATCCGTCTCCTGCCATCAGGATAGACAAGTGAGCACTTAAAGATCATAAACGTCGAGCGAAGTTTTATCGAATTAATTTAGCGTAACTGTCGCGGCGTCACGTTCAAATTTTGTGACATTTTAAGTGCTCCGTAATAACATTAAAATATATTAATCCTTTTTGTCACGAATGTTGATTGCAGCGATGACCATTGCGTGTTTTATATGGTTCTCTATCTTCGTTATTTTTTGGCTTTTGTTTTAAAGAAGTAGGTTTACATACTCATATTCTAATCGAATCCGAAGAAAATAACACGGGTCAGTTATTTCAATTTATTTATTTTTAAATATACCCCTGCTAATCTTACAATCGCTCTCACCATTGACAATCCAGAGGTCCTCTTAACTTTGCTAATCGTAATGCTTGGATGCTGCTATTACGTGATTTTTGCTCCAAAATTTGTTATATTAGTCTCAAAACTCATACCAATTGCATATAAACTTACTGCACCGAACTATTAGAAGCTGTGCTTTATGAATAGCCCTCTATTTCTTCACCCTGGTTCCCCTTAGACAAACTTTTTCTCCAAAAACTTAGCAAAGTACTAGGCTCACAAGAATCAAAACAATATCAAACTTGCATCAATTGTATTTAAACTCAGCACATCGTACTTACTTAAGAGTATAAAGTCCGCCACCACAAGTCAATAGTAATTAATCTCAATCAGTTCTATTTGTTAATATCGAACTGTACGCAGAGAAAATAAATAGAGTGAGCATGTGTAAGCCACTGAACTGTAGCTCAACTATATTTATTCGAGTCTATTTCGGTATGGCGCGGTTTTTTTATGCCGTTCGATGGTACGTGCAAACAAACAGTACCTGGTACGTGTAATAAAACATTGCCCCTTTTTACCTATGGCTTCGCTTCCTCGTCATAACGCCATTGCAATCACTATCTATTTCTTCATCTAGCTGAGTGTTTCACACAGCATGGTTCTACCTCTTGTTTAAGAGGTTTGTAAGAGGCATGGTCAAGTTGCATTGAATTCAGGCCAGCAGGACCGAGGAGGTACCTCCTGTACATTATACCTCCGTGAAGTGACAGCTGTTCTGTCGCCTCTGCTCAGACGAGAGCAGGAAGCGAGAGCAACGCATCCTCGAAGAAATTGTACGAATTGAAGCACTAATTTCTTTATTTATTTATAGGGAGAATATATATTTATTTATAGGGAGCAAACGAAAAGCCTGAGCCTTTTGGTGAGTACCAATAAATGTAACTATCCTCGTAGAGGATACAGGTGTGTTTCCCTCCTCACCATCTATGGGCCACCTTAAACTCACACAACGCACGAAACGCGACCGCACAATGATTTAACGCTGGTATATTTTTTTATAATATAAGGAGGCAAACGAGCAATCGCGCCGTTTTCATGACTACCGACGCACATAGACATCCGCATAGAAGTTATACAGATGCGTTGCCCTCCTTCCACCTCATCCCTCTATGGGCCACCGGCTACTTAGGTATACACCGCACGAAACGCGACAGCACAGTCACAGTCGTGCCCAATTCAGCTGCAATGCATCACTACCTCTTGCTAAAATACTTCATTATGAACAGACATTATATAACATCTCGATCGATGTTCAATAAAGATCATAAATTCTCAGAATTGCGAGTGAACCTAGAAATAAACTGTTCTCAAGCGGGAGATTATATAGGCCTTGTCAAAATGATATATTAAAGGGTAAATGTGTGTCTACGGATTATAGGGCTTCTACAAAATGACACACTATTTATTAATGTAAGAAATTAATTAAATGGCAGGTTTTATTATTTATTCAATAATATATATACAACACTAGCTACGCCCCGCGGTTTCACCCGTGTATGTTTCGATCCCGTAGAAATATCGCGATGAAAAATTGATCTTGGGCGATTCTCGGAACTACCCAATAGACGCACAAAATTTCATTAGAATTAGTCTAGCGGTTGCGGTGTAGTATAGTGACACGTGCTAGCATTGTGACACGAGAATTTTATAATATGTAGAGACAATAGAATACAATATAATATAAATCATAGATTTACTATTTAGAAATACCGGTACAAAGGTACTACGTAATTCATTATTTTGAAATTTCTTTCCGTAGCCTTAAAATAGGAAAATGTTATTTCTATTAGCAAAATTTGCGTGTACATTAATATAACAGATACACAAATGCAAGGGTCAAATAAATATATCAATACAATGAATATATAAAACAACTAAACTAACAAATAAGTTTCCCACGTCATTTCTAATACCATAAGGAATATGTGTACAAAGTTTGATGATGATCGGTTGAGTAGTTTGACATGAAGGCGTTACAAATAACTCACATTCACATTTATAATATTAGTATAATTTTATATTCCCGTTTTTTTTATGGTATAGGAGGGCAAACGAGCAACCGGAGCCATTTTCATGACTACCGACGCCCACAAACATCCGCATAGAGGCTATACAGGTGCGCTGCCCTCCTTTCTCCTCCCACCTCCATGGACCACCGGCTACTTACACACCGCACGAAACGCGACAGCACAGCTGTCACTTTACGCTAGTCTCGTATAAGCGAGAGGTACCTCCCCGGCCGTGCCGGCGCAATTCGAGTGCATGCAAGCATGCAGTGTGGCACTACCTCTTACCAAATGCCGTGTCGTCTACTAGTGGTAACTATGACCAAAATCCTGCAAATCAGAGCTGTTTTTAATTTTGTATATAACTAGCTTCCGCCCGCAGCCTCGCCCGCGTGGATTTCGAACTTCGAAAGTAGATTTATTATACATATAAACCTTCCTCTTGAATCACTCTATCCATTACAAAAAAACCCCATCAAAATATGTTGCTTATTTTTAAAGATCTAAGCATACAAATACACATACGGCGGAAAGCAACTTTGTTTTATACTATGTAGTGATGTATCACAAGTCACAACCGTAGATATTATGTATAATGTATTCATCACCAAAAATTTACTGGTACATTAAACATGATGCTTTTGTTTCAAAATTATCTTTCACTGGGGGCAACAATAATTATAAAGGGGCCACCGTAAAAATCTCTTAAAGCATTTCGCAGCGGAATTATTTATATTTCCTGTACAACTCTGGTTTTTATTTACCGAAACAAATGAGCTTCGTCCCATTTCATAGCTTGTTAAGTAGGCATTGTCTGCTCCTCCTGCGAATTTTACAATATTTTTTTGTACGAATACTATGGATGTAACAAACAATGGGAGGATTAATGTGACCCGAGAGTTAGAGGATCGAAATTTCGTGAATTTTTATTTGATATCCCTTCATCATCAACGATGATCATCCATCGTCATGGATTCAAATAAGGTTCTGAGCACAAGTGCACTTACGGGGAGAGATGATTGATATATGTGATGACGACTTCCCTTTCATAACCAGTTGAAGTTCGATATAATCAGCAGGGTTTTGGTGCATGACAGATGCCTATAGTCATTAGTGCAGGAGAAAGGGCATTAGCTCTTCGGTCAGGTTGAAACTCAAACTATTTGCAGTCGAATCTATGTAAAGTTGTTAAAAAATGTTAAAATTAGATCTTAAGATTAATTTTAACGGCTGCTCGATATCGAGTAATAGTATAAATAATTAAATCAGCTTTTTTTTTTCACAGGGAGAAATAATTATTTATGATTTAATTGACATTTCACAATTTGGTAACCATGAAATTATTTTCAAATTCAGCTAGTTAGCCATTATTTACACTTCTGAACACACATCTTACAAAAAAAATAGTAGGAGTCTATTTTGATATTCAAATAAATTTAATGAAATAATTTACTGCCGACACGAGACCGGCGTAAAGTGACAGCTGTGCTGTCGCGTTTCGTGCGGTGTGTAAGTAGCCGGTGGCCCATGGAGGTGGGAGGAGAAAGGAGGGCAACGCATCTGTATAGCCTCTGTGCGGATGTTTGTGGGCGTCGGTAGTCATGAAAATGGCTCCGACTACTCGTTTGCCCTCCTATACCATAAAAAAAAAAAAAAAAATTGCCAAAGTTTTTTATTATTAATTCAAATAACTTTTGATGGGATAATTTACTACGATTTTATATTCTCAATACCGAAAATAGAAATCTGTTCGCATTATACAGGGGGCCTAACCTCGATCCTACTGCCAACACATGAAACTTTTAATCAGCACTTAGCAGCACCCCGCTGAGAACGCGAGTGTAGAAAAATTGATCGACGCGGGGGGCTATTCTCACGGCTCTATAGTATTGTGAACAATCGCTCACAGTTACAAAAGACGATTTAAGGATAATCTTAGGCTGTTTTGGCGCTTCTTTTTACTATTAAATAATGTAAATTTCGCTTCGACAATTTTATTACATAGTTTAAATTAGAATTAAATTTTCAATTTTGGATAAAATACATAATAATATGTATAAGTAACATCAAGATCTTACAAACCTTTAGGAAGAGGTAGTGCCATGCCACATAGGAGATGGAGCTGCATAGTGCCATGCATGGTGCATCACACTACATCCTCCTATGCAATGGAATTGGGCCGGCACGACCGGCGAAGTACCTCTCGCTCACATGATACCGGCGTAAAGTGACAGCGTCGCTGTCGCGTTTCGTGCGGTTTGTGAGTATCCGGTGGCCCATTGGGGAGGGGGGGATGATAGGAGGGGAACGCATCCACGTAACAATCATGCGAATGTCCATGGGCGTCGCTAGTCATCAAAAGGCTCCGATTTCTCGTTTGTCCCTTTATGCTATAAATAAAAAAAATAAAAAAAACAAGCCATGTTAGTAAAAAATCGTAGTACAATTTTATCAATTAAAACAGTCATGAATTAATAATCCAAATATATGTCCGATAAATGTGGCTATCCACTGATATCAAGACGATCTGCTATCATTTTTGGAATATACATATAGATGGATTATATTTTTGTATTGAAATATTTTCTAAAATAATGAAGTACATATTACTTAAATTACTAGTACCTGCTCATGAGTATAAAGTAAAAAATCCGACTACTTCAAGTAAACAGAATCTACCTAGTGTCATTCACGTTATCATAAAAGAGACGTCATATGTTATACGTATAAATGTTAAGGCTGTAGAAGGTGATACAAATCAATCAAACATGCTCAAAAGTATCACCCTACTTTGGACGCAGGTAAAAAATATCATTAACGTCTTGTAATAGTGAAGAAGGTATGCGATAATGTTACGATTAGTTAGATAATTGAGGACGCAGCTGATTAGCGAACGCGAGCCCTTCGCCAACTGGCACGCCGGCCGCTCGCGTCGGCCAAGCCGTCCGCGTCAGCACGCCTCAATGGGCTGACTCTCAACTCAGCTCCATTCATATATTTCATTGAAATGCCAGTCTCCTCTTTTCACTTTCAGCTGTTGGGTCTCATCTCTCTTTTTGTTCAATTCTCTTACACTTTTTGTTTACAATAATTGTATTTAGAGTAAACAATCATACAGTAGTCGTCTTCGTAATTAAAGTAATAATAATAATAATAATAATAATAATATTTGTAGACATAAGGATAAGCGGCATCGCTGCGTCCCTTAGTCATAACTCATATCTAATAAAGAGTACCCTAAATGTCATAACCCTTGTCCTCTCAAAAAGATAAACAAAAACGTAAGCTCTTCAATTTAATAAAACGATACAATATTACAGGCTTACTTAGAAAAACCAGTTGAGAATAGCAAAACTGTTTTAATACGAGGCTCATTACATGAGTATTTATTACGAGCAGTAATATAAAGCAAAAGACTTTAATACACAGACTTATACAGTATTTGAGAAATAAGAAAAACTCCACAAAAGGGCGCCAAGCGTAATACTTACACGTCCTCGAGCCAGTAAAGAGGGGCGTTTACATTTTTCACCGTGCTAATTTTATTTGACTCACCCTGAATATATTATATCCTATTATAACACCACTCGCTATCCGCAAAACGTTTAATGTTTGTGCTTTTTTTTCGTCTAAATTGTTAACATAAAATCCTGGGGAAGTTAAAAATCTGATTTCACTCCCTTTAATTATTATAATATTTTTTCCCGCTTTTATTTCGTTGAACAGGTCATTAATTACATGGGCTAATTAATTATAACTTAAGTTATTTTTTGTTGCATTTATTAGTGTTTTTTTTTTGTCTTTCGTCATTTAATTATTTAACTGTTTTAATATCATACTTTGTGTGAAGGATTACGTTTATATTGGTGTCAAAAATATTAAAGAGAAATTTGGCTATATCGGAAAATCGCCGGACGACTGCAAATATTATTGCATTGTAAGACGCTGTCTGTTCATTGTATTATGTTTTGTAATTATTCTGTGGAACTATCACACACTGGAAACAAAAGTGTTTTTTAAACGAGCCTATGTTGTATTCCGTCTATAAATTTTAGACTAGATTGACAGCAAACGAAATCAATATTAAAGTATGGAAAAGATTTGTGGTGCAGTACACTGCTACTCACCTACTGGCTCAACCAGCTGATTACCTATTGGATCAACATAATATAATATCAGTCTATAATACTAATCCTACTAATATTATAAAGGCGAAAGTTTGTAAGAATGTTTGTTACTCTTTCACACAAAAACTACTGAACGGATTTTCAGGAAACTTTACAGTAATATAGCTTTTATATCGATAATCGTAATCTTTATTTCGGACCTGAACTGGCTTGGCTGTGGAAATGATGAGAAGCTCAATACAGATAACAGCTTCATCAGATTGTGTCCTCGTACGACGAGACTAGATTCGGGGACTTCCACTCCGCAGATGTTTATGATATAGGAGGGCAAACGAGCAGCCGGAGCCATTTTCATGACTACCGACGCCCACAAACATCCGCATAGGGGCCATACAGACGCGCTGCCCTCCTTTCTCCTCCCACCTCCATGGGCCACCGGCTACTTACACACCGCACGAAACGCGACAGCACAGCTGTCACTTTACGCCAGTCTCTTGTAAGCGAGAGGTACCTCCCCGGTCGTGCCGGCCCAATTCGACTGCATGCAAGCATGCAGTGTGGCACTACCTCTTGCAAAATGCGCAGATGGTATAAAGGCATCAAACAAATCGAATTATATAATTATTTATTATAAATTAACTTACTTATTTAAAATTGAGAAAGTTAGAAAACTAAAAATTTTTAAATTAAAATTGACAAAAGAAGAAAACTAAACATTATTTTGAAAATAACTTCTTAAAAACGTTAAGGTGTTGATTATTTCATCTGCTAAACGGCTCCTGACCTTACAAACTATAGGTATAACCAGCAGCAGAAAATACCCGTTCTATCTTGAATTACGTGAATGCCGTATCTATGTTAAATTTCGCTTAAGTGCCGAAGATAAAATTAATTTATTGAGAGTCGGCTTCATAGACCACATATTAAAGTGTCAAAGTGAGAAAATGCTAACTGCTTATTAGTAAACGTTTTATGTAACTTGAATCTGTACAAAGAATATTTGTTAGCGCAGTAAAACTGATCAAAAGCCTGTCTCTACGTTAACTAATTACTTTATACATAACTAACAGCG
>LUGF01059748.1:699397-781688 GCA_001625245.1 Calycopis cecrops
AACTAATAAAATTTTAGAGCAAATAAATGAACTTTATGTCTAATTTTCTTCAATACTACTAGGTTGGAAATGTTTTAGTAATTAATAGTAGATTTATTATGTACATTGTGTTTGTTGTAAAATATAGATTCATTGTATTTGTTGTTTTAATTATTATTATTATGTAAATGTACACATTCTCGTTATCATTAGTTAATTAGTATTATTTACATTGTTACGTAAATAGGTACTTAACTGTAAATAATCAGTAAAGTATCTGTTATTGTTTTCAATTCGTGCAATACACATCATTGTTTTTTAATTAATGCCTTTTTTTTCGAAGTGACCTTTTTGAAAGATTTATAAGTTTTTAAAATATACATACATACAATACTTTGCTTATTAGGGACTTTTAAACCTATATCCGTCAAAAAATAATTTTGTCCAGCTAGCTTGTACTAGACGAAACACTGTGAGGCGGTTGGAAAGAGAAAAAGGACAAAACTATGCTAACAATTTTGCTGTCTCTACCTACGCTTTAACTGGTACTTTCGATTAATTTCCTACAACAGCTCCGTTTCGCTCCATCATCCTGTTGTAGCTATTAATAAGTTGACGTTTTCAGGATATTAATCAGTTTATAAGTAGACGTACTCACCATATTCATTTGTAGTTTACCTCACCATATTCATACGTAGGTAGTAGTTATAAATAAATTATTGACGTATTCACAATATAATTAATCTGTTGTAATTATTAATTAGTGGACGTATTCACAATGTTAATCTGTTGTAGTTATTAATTAGTGGACGTATGCACAATTTTAATCTGTTGTAGTTATTAATTAGTGGACGTATTCACAATGTTAACCTGTTGTAGTTATTAATAAGTAGACGTATTCACAGTATTAATCTGTTGTATTCATTACGATGTTTTTTTTGTAATAGGTATAGGGGACGAACGAGCAGTACGAGCAACGTAAGTACTCATTGATGCCCACAGACATCCGCAGTAACAGAGTTTTCGACGATACATTGCCGCATTTTGAAGGATGAATAATTTCTTTTTTTGCAGGTCCTTAAGACGTGACGTCCTTAAGAGAGAGCGAGAGGCGCGATGTGATGCGCCATCGGCGAGAACGAAGAAGCAGTCGCACAATATGCCCGTCAACTACTCTGAAGGTGCCGTAAGGCAAAGCCGGGGGGGCCTCGTGGTAGAATACTCGCGATCCCATGGCGACCCGAATGACGAACGGTGAGATAGATGAGCCGCAGGGGCACAGTGGGCAAACCGGCACCCGGCCGGGAGTACTACACTCCCCCAGGACTGTTGGGTAACCTTCCCCTGCGTTAAAAAATGGTCCTCAAGACGTACTTGCAATATAATGCTGTTGTAGTTATTATTAAGTAGAAGCACGCTAATTAGATTTTGAAATTTTGTCATTACAGTTAATTTTGGAAAAAATACTAGTCATGTATGCAACACATACAGTTATGTTGTGTCTCACATAATTTCCACTAAATCATCATGACATGACATTATTATCAAATTTCGGCTCTTTCCAGCTATTAAAAATGTAATTTAAAATTGTAATTCATACATTATTGCATGAATTGCTATTTTTAATACAATTAATATTTATAAATTATTATAAAACAAAATTAATATTTATAAATGATTATAAAAGACAACGTCAAATAAATTCCGGAGTATATATTCTGTAGGGAACAAATTGTAGGTTTGCCTACTAAAGTCAATTAAAAAACCAAGCCAAGTGCGAGTCGGACTCGCGCACGAAGGGTTCCGTACCATTATCTACGAAAACTGGAGCTTATCTTATATAAATATATAAATATCTATTTTTAAGGTGAATAATAATAAATTAATATTCTGTGAATATTTCAGTCGTCTACCTGTTGCCGTTATCAGTACTTATCGAGCAATAAAATCACGTTTGTTGTATGGGAGCCCCCTTAAATATTTGTTTTATTTTAATTTAATTAATGTTTTTTAAAGACAATATATAACTTAATATTCTGTGAATATTTCAAGTGTCTACCTGTTGCCGTTGTCAACATCGAGCAAAAACGAGCAAAAAAATCACGTTTATTGTATGGGGGCTCCCTTAAATATCCATATTATTTAATTTTTTAGTGCAACAGAAGTACACCATCTGTGAAAATTTCAACTGTCTATCATAGTTCATGAGATACAGCCTGTTCATGAGATACAGACGGACAGACATCGGAGCCTTAGTAATAGGGTCCCGTTTTTACCCTTTGGGTACGGAACCCTAAAAATGGTAAATATTCCCAAAAAAATCCATCAATGCATATTAATGTTTATTGTCTACCTATATACAGAGACCTCAGATTATCTCTACGACCTTGCTTTCATCTAATTTCCATTCTTACATACATAATATATATATTTTACATATTTCTTATATTTTTATACTAGTCAACCCGACAGCCGTTGTCTTGTCATTATTGGAAATATGTTGCCATGGTAACGTGTAATGTTATGTGGCCGACATGTTAATCCGTTATTTTGCCCTACAATAGTGTTTTTTTTTAATTTTTATGCATTGGTAAATTATAGCCTAAATGTTACCGAGCACTAATACCTACATAACAAAAAACTTTCATAATTCGTCCAATAGTTTTTGCGTGTACGCCGCACAAGACACAGACAGAATGACGTGTTCTACAGTTTTATTATATATAGATGTCGTTACAACCAGAAACTTCTCGGGGCACCCTCATTCTACACACTTGCTTCATACATGTTCCTTTTATAAATGAATTTACAGGAATATAATAATAATTTTAATACCTCGCAATCTATATTATTATTTTATAACACGGTGAATTATATAAAAATGTGAGAATGTATAATTAGGCAAGTAAACAAAGGAGATAAGAGAAGCTAAGAATTTCTAGACGTTATCAGTTAAGCAAGTGTGGGTGCATGAACCCCGAAATATATCGGGGTCAATGCTCTGATGATAGTACTCAGTGTATTACAACGACAGTGATCGATTATTATTCTAACACAAACACTTTTTAGAAGACCCTGGAAAAAACCGCTTATGGTATGACAAAAAGATGGATTTGATCTCAAAAAATCTCATACACCGTATATGTGGGTCATAATGAGATGTAAGTTAATTAGTTCTGCAGCTTATTACTGCACTTCCTATAGGTATTGTATGTATCATTATTCATTTGGATGTCTCCACTGCGCTTAAGTATTATTATATAGATTGATCGGAATCAGGAGAACTCAGAACACGTTGCGTTTAATTCAAATGCCACAATCTCTTTCTATCGTTACTTTTAAATTTCATTGAAATTTACTACGCAATCATGTCGTGAGAAGAGCATTCGGCATTCAGTATCCTATATACTGATATTACACTGTACTTAATATATATAGTATATTTGTTGATACCACATAACTACTGCTTCATACGGTCTATCTCCTCCGATTTGCCGTTATGCACCAATATATTCTTTATGGGAAATAAACGTCAACGCATCTCTCAATAACGTCATATGACGTTGTTATGTCATCGACCGATAATCTTTAAACGGATTCTCATCTAATAACATATAAATCTTATAAGCGATTTGCATCACGACAAACCCTAAACTCAATAATAAAATCGATTTGCTCGCAAGATAGAGCTCCGCCACGATCGACCGCAAGGTATCGACGCGACGCGACGTGGGAATACTGTGATAAACTACGATTAAAAACATGTCTCATGTTTCAACGGTACCATTGTCACCCTATGATTTATAGTACAACTATCGTTCGCAGGCTATGGTAAATCAGTGCAGTTGTATGACCAATTACGTTGAGCACTTTTGTAGATATTTACGGATAAGTAGTTTTCGATATATATGAACTATATGAGTTCTTCTTATAAAACAGGCAGATACTTCATATTTTATTTGATTTCACTTGGAAATGCAACGCACTGCCACGGGGTACCTGTATGGGATCCGATGTGTGTGTGAGATCGGCAGAACTAAAAACTCACTAAAACTCCATGGTTGCCATCGGTCGCCTTTACGGAGGTGCCCAGAAATAAGTATGTATTAAATATCTAGGATTTGCAATTAATCTGACTTTCAAAGAGTGGTTCTAAGAAAAAATACAAAATGCTATTTGAAATTTAGCAGATTGTACTTAACTTATTGCGCGTGGTCGTCAGATAAGAAATATCTTCCAAATTCCCACGGGAAGAACGAGAAGAATTTTTTCGTGCGACAAAATACGATATCTAACATCCTACCCCAAAATTTATTCCTGTTTACATTTGTTTTTGCGGATTTTTTATCGCTTGTAATGTTTGAGACGTGATGACTGTTTAAAGCAGCGGTCGGCAACCTTTTGGGAGGCAAGGGCCGCGAGGCGGCAAAATAAGCTACAACGCGGGCCGCACTTGTGAACCCTGCACCCTAGAAGCACAAGTTACCTTTTTTTTTTTAGTTTGGCATCTCCTCCAATAGACTCCAAGAGGCAATACGACATTCGCGGGCCGCAAGTAGGACGTCCGCTGATTTAAATTTTTAAAATGTTCAGTTTTGTCTTTTTATAAACATATCAGTTATATCGTCAAATGTTTGAAATATTAGTGTAAACTGTTGCTTGTCCTAAAGGCTTAATAGCTTCAGGCTATTAATATTCAAGGTTTCCCCTTAGATCAATGAAATAGTTCTAATATTTTTACGGTGTTTCTTTTTTCTTTTCATTTTAGTATAAGGGTACAAACGAGACAGTTAGCAGCCCACAGGCATCCGCATAAAGGTTGTATAGATGCGTTGCCCTCTTCCCTCATCCCACCTCCATGGGCCACCGGCTACTTACACACGAAACGCGAGAGCACAACTGTCACTTTACGCCGGGACCGTAGAAGCAAGAAGAACCTACCCGGTCGTGCCGGAAAAATTCGCATAATAAATTGTAATAAGTAAGCTATTACTTTGCGGGTCCACAGTTTTTAGCTTTTCTCTCGGTTTCCCTGAGATCATATCAAAGGGTCGTTGTGGTTGCCGCTGTTGGTCCTGAGAAGAGTAGCAGCGGTGGGAAAGAGTGGTGGGCCAAGCCCGTAAAAAGCTATTACTTTTTTAATGAATATATTTACTAGGTACTTCCAAAATAATATGCTACTGCTTACAAAATAATATAATTCTGAATTCCACCAACAAAAATATAGCATTCTCAAATTGTATATATGTACCTATTATTCGTTTTTGCAAGATGGGTTATTTTGTAATACATACTTAATTATATTATATACCCGATCTCAGATTTAGAAATTAACAATTATTTCGATAATAATAAAAGTTATTATCATAACTAGCTATGTCGTAGTCAACAGTCATGATAGCATACTGTCCTATTATTATTAGTAATTTTTTGGCGTGGCACTACCTCTTACTAACCATACTACTAAGATGTCTTAGTAGTAAATAAATAGTGTAATTCTGTGTAACAATCCCAGTAATCTCTATTATATCGGTATCATTCTGTTCCTGTGTGTACCCGTGAACCGGTAGCATCAACCAGTTATTACGTAGGTACAATAGATAGAATCACAGCAAGTGTCATGCAAGCATCACAGCAATAAAGTATGATTATAATCGTCACTATCTGCTATACGGTCAGGGTTTGAACTGCTGATAACGGTTTGTTGAATGGACATGTGTGAAACAAGTGCTTAGATGTTTTGTTATTGCTATACTGTGCAAGTACTTTAATTTTAAATTAGGTAATAAAAAAACAATATTTGGTAGGTAATCATATTATTAGCGTTTATTTAACAGTTATAATTTATCTGTTATTTATAACTATTACTATTTCCATAATTATAAAATAATAATAAATAGGCTCTTTAATTTTTTATGACTACATTTACTAAACTCAAACAAAGCTACTGCTTACAAAACAATTCTCAAATTACTTAAGTACCTATTATTTGCGTTTGTTAACAGATTTGCAAAATAAGTATAAAAAATGTTGTCTTAGCGTTTGGAAAGAATTATTACGTTTCTAGATTAATGGGTAATGAATTACTTATACCTTATAAAGACTAAATATTAGACTTAGCAAATAATAATCAGTTCGGTAATAATTGAAGTATATGTACCTATGATATCATAATGAACTACGTACTTATGTCGTAAACAGCGGTCATGTTCGCATACTTCCCAATACTTGTTTTTTTTGTACCTATTATTAGGGGCAAATGAGCAGTTGAAGCCTTGTGACAAGTACCAACGTCCAGAGACGGTATTGATACTTAAAGGTATCAAAAATGTCTTTATTTATCTAACATTTTCTGTAGTGAAATATAGAGGAAAGATAAAATTAAATGATCCAATCCAGTATACCTACTATGGAGCAATTGAATTTGTTTAGCTACCTGCTAAGATGACAAAAAATGATTTAATGAAACGCTAAAACGTTTAATGTTTGAAACACAAATTACATAAATTTTCACAGGAAAACCAGCCACGAAAATTTAACAAGCTGCAAGACTTGAGACACTTCTGTTCACGGCTAAATCTTCGAGCACCAAATTAAGAAATCTCCTCGACAAACAAAAATAAAGCTGCCCAACTAAATGGTTAATGCTGATGTAACTCAAGTGCTCGAAACTTGACTTGTAAACTCAGCTGCTCGGAAACTGCGGCGAACTATTGAGCGTGATTGAAACATCTAAATTTAGTTCTATAGTTACATGGACGCAGAGTGCTTCAATTATTCCAACTAGTATAAAACGTACAAAATAAATAATGAGACTAGTCTGGCGCGGCAATGTACGTTGTAATTTTATTGGACGCAAACGTGTCGGTATATTTGACGGTAAGTGAGAAGAAACGTTCACAGATGTCCATCATCAAAGGGTACATTGTTCTTCTTGCCCAATTGAGCCAGTTTGAATTTCTAATCCATATGAAGCACGGCGGCATGCCATGGATGCCATGAATGGACAGGTCCGAATAGACTGCAATTCAGTCAACCTCTTAAAAACGTATTTTAAGACCCGTTAACACCTATATTCCGCTTTATAATTATTTTTTTCATTCAAAATATTTTATATATATTTTCATTCATATTAATTTTCTTGTAACTATAAAATCAAAAAAGTTGTCTAATTTCCTCTGAGTATAATAATCTGTTACAAATTTTATCTTCCACGTAGAAGAACACCATCCTGAACCTGTCCATACTGGTACTGAACACATTCTGCCAAATGTATGTAGAGTACCAAGTTACTAGATGATTAGAGTAAACGTCTTTTTCCTGGGTTTGTATGCATGACTAATGTGGTACAGTACGACGGCCTAAAACGAATTAGATGAATAGATGAAATAAACTGTTTGTTTTAGACATTTGTAGTTGCACTTCCGTCATAAAAATTATTATAAACCTGATGATGAGTGTTCGAAACCAGTCGTATTAAATGTAATTTTAGTTAGTAAAAAGTGGAAATGGTATAAAAAAATATATTATTCAACAAAACTATAACATGAAGTTCTATCAAGAAGTGACAATACATTCTACCAATTCTGTAATTAGATGAAGTTTATTCTCACAGACAGACTCACTCAGACTCAAAAGGTCTATTGTTCAATTTTATGAACAAGATGACAGATAATTTTGTATTTTTTTTAATGATATAGGGGGCAAACGAGCAGGTGCTTAGTGACTACCGCCGCCCATAGACATCCGCAAAACTAGGTGTCTTGCAGACGCGTTGCCGAAATAATGAGACTATTGACTATTGAGTATAGTAACTAGCTGCGGACCGCAGTTTCACCCGCATAAGTTTCGACCCCGTGGAAATATCGAGATGCAAAATAGATGTTGGCCGATTCTCGGACTTACCCGATGTGCGCGCAAAATTTCAAGAGAATCAGTCGAGCAGTTTCGGAGGAGTGTGGTAACTAACATTGTGACACGAGAATTTTATTTGTATAGCGATAGTGGAGCACTTATTTAACGGGGCGAAAATTGCATCTAAAAATCGGGTAGGTATTTTTCATTTTGAAGAACTCCACTTGTACCTGTACATTGTGCATTTTGAATAACTCTTACACTTCTTCAATCACAACTGTGCACGAAAATAAAATGAAGAAAACAATCCGAAAATCTATTGATTAGTTTCGCTGTAGATCCACAAGTTTATTTACTATTTTATAACTTTTTGAAACAAAAAAATGAGTGAAATAGAAATTACCTAATATTCTATCGACCTCACGCTTTATTTATCAATCGCAGAATATTCGACGCTCTTGTAAACATCAAGCGATAAAATCCGTCCAAAGTAATTTTATTGAGCAATATTCACGTAAACATAAGACATTACATAAACAAGTTCATAATAGAGTGTCATGTTTTCTTAAACTAAATTGGTATCAACTTTCAGCAAAAGGTACTGCCACGCTGCAAGGAGGTAGGTACCTCACGCTGCAAAGGAGGCAGGTGCACGACACCGGCGTAAAGTGACAGCTGTGCTGTCCCTTTCCTGTGCAAGTAGCCGGTGGCGCACGTAGGAGGGGGAATACAGGGCAACTGTAATCTGTATAGCCTCTTTGCGTCGGTAGTCATGAAAACGGCTCCTACTGCTACTTTGCCCCCTTATACTATAAAAAATGCTCTTTCTTAAATGGGCAAAAACACGTTACAATTTATAAAGTGATTCATCATTGTCAGAATCAGCTATTGCCGTGTACCTTTTTATAACATTTATGAATATTTATCACAACGTTTGCGGCCTGTTGTCGCTGAAACGGATCAATTATGTCAAGCAGAACCAGGGGAGTTCATGGTATGGGTGGACATTAACAATAAGTAACGAAACAATAGATACTTTTGAATTAGAAGTAGTAAGAGAGCTGCATGCATGCATGCAGCCAAATTGGGCCGGTACCTGGGAAGGTACCTCTCGCTTACACAAGACCGGCGTAAAGTGACAGCTGTGCTGTCGCGATTCTGCGGTGTGTAAGTAGCCGGTGGCCCATGGAGGTGGGAGGAGAAAGGATGGCAGCGCATCTGTATAGCCTATGCGGATGTCTATGGGCGTAGGTTGTCATAAAAATGTACCCAACTGCTCGTTTGTACTCCTATACAATAAAAATAAAAATAGGTCATGCATTGCATGCACCTAGATTGGGTCGGCACAACCGGAGAAGACCCAGGTTTTTTTTATTGGACTTGGGGCAAACGAGCAGTCGGAACCATTTCAATGATTACCGACGCCCATAGACATCTACATAGAGGTTATACTGATGCGGTGATCTTCCTCCTCCCCCCTCCATGGGCCAATGGTATCGCCGCAAAGTGTACGCTGTGCCATGTTTCTGGCGACCCACTAGGGCAACATTTCAATTATACGGATGTCAACTGCTCGTTTATCCCCTTATAGCTATAAATAAATGTACTTGGAACTTCGACAAGTGTTCAAAGTCGATCATTATTTATTAATGACAATGACAGATGTTAGACGTAAAACAAAACTGCAGCAACACTGGTAGCCACCACCACCAGACCCGCTATCCGCCAATCCGCGCCGCTGTTGGTGGTGGTAAATTAGTGGTAGCACCACCCCACTTCCCCCCACTGCCGTGGGCGGGCCGTGTCCAGTCAACTTTAAAAGTCTAGGTAATCAACAGGTTATTCTGTTGCTCACATGGCAACGCCTAGCCATCACCATCATCAGTACTTTTCGACCGCTGTTGAACATCAGCTTGCATTGAACAGGTTCACTAATACGAATACATTTTTCATATGATTATTAAATGAGTATTAAATTTTTAACCTCCGATGTGTATCGAAATGCTGATACATAATATAACACTTTGTTTTACAAATTGTCTAAATCATCGTTCATTCTGTTGCCGTGTGTAAGTAGCCGGTGGCCCAAAGATGGGAGAAGAGGAGAACAACGCATCTGTATTCCCTCTATGTCTGTTTTTAGGTATATGGGTGTCGGTCTTAAAATTAGTTTCGACAGCTTTGTCCTCTCATACAAAAAAAAACACACAGTTACCATTACAATCTTGATACTTAAGTACCTACATTCATCAAAAAGGCTCCACTTTCGGAAATCCTTTTCAGTCATTATCTGTCACGTCCAGGTTCACAGTTAACAAACGTGTAGCAAATAAACCCAAAAGGGCCAGCATTTCAAACATTAATTTCCCTCTTAATTTGTATGCAAATAAAAAGCCATAAACCAAAATTTGGAGGAGCAAACAACAAACAGGGCCCGTAGTATTTTGGGCAAACATGTTGTTTTGCGGACCAAGATCTATTTGAGGAAATAACGAGCCCTGTACAAACACTCGGGAGCATTACGTCTCGACACCGTCGTACAGCGACGCGTTTCGTGCGATGTGTAAGTAGCCGGTGGCAGATGAAGGTAGGATGAAGGAGGGCAGCGCTCTGTATAGCTCTATGCGGATGTCTGTGGGAGTAGGTAGACATGAGAATGGCTGCGACTGTTCGTTTGTCCTCCTATACCATAAATAAACTACTTGGTAATTGTCAAAGAGAAAACTTTAGCCTATTAAGATTAATAGGGCCTTTTAATAAAATGTAGCTATAAAATATTTGCAGACGAGGTAAAAAATGTACCGTGGCATCAATACGTTTGTATGTGTATCACGATTATCGGGTTTTATATTCACACGCCACATGCATGCCGAAATATAAGGAAGCTCGAACCACATACGAACCGCGATAAAACTTGTAAAAGATACAATGATTGAATCAGCCCTCTTACGAGTAGCTTGTAGAGTTCCGTCGCAGAATAACAGCCTGTTAAATTACTGTAGTGTCAACTAGCTCGAGAATAAAGATAAAGTATAGCAACTATAATCAGAAGTTATTTTGCCACTTAAGTACTAAATAGGCTAACCAAAACTTTAATAAAATTTGACAAAGTATGAGTTGTCTAAATCCATACTTTAAAGCTTAAGAGTTTGTTTCCTTGAACACACTAATCTATGAAACTACTAGACCAATTTCTTTCGATGTTAAAATAGATCACTTGTCTAGATATGTAAAAAGTTATGTTACCACGGTAGGTACGACAAATAAGCACTGAGTATGCGGGGTGTACAGGTTACAACCAAGGCGTTGCTTGTAACTTATAAATATAAAATTAACTGCCTTCATCGGTATTTTCCGACCGATATGACCTATTGATCTTCAATCTTCAAAAATGGTGATTAGATATTCTTCTCTCAAAGGCCGGCAGATCTATGGGTTTGCGGATGTCTGTGGGCTTTGGTGATCACTTAAGTCATCACAACTGCTCGTTTGCCTCCCCTCGGCCTCTATTATAATAAATACCCTATTTCCGATTAATATTATAAATGCGAAAGTTTGTATGTTTGTTTGCTTGTTTCTTTGTTACTTCTTCACGCAAACACTGCAGAACCGATTTACATGAAATTTGGCACACACATAGAAGTAACTTAAATTAGCACATAGGATTATAGTTTTTATCCCCAAAAAATTTTCCTTTCCATTTTCCACGGGATCGAAATTTACGCGGGTGAAACCGCGGGGCGCAGCTAGTTCTTTATATTAACTATATGGCACGTATTGCAAAATACAATACAAATTTACAAAGTGAACTTTCTTTTTTCTTTTTTCAAATGTTGTTCACCCGGTCACAGTCGCTAACTGCTAGATCATACTTCGTACTTTTACCCGCGTGACCGGCCACTTGTCACTCCACCGTATTAATATTTGTAAGATAACGAGCCGGGTTTACTCAAATAGGTCTGTTTATTTGGTCACAGCCGGTCGAGTCGTGCGTCGCTAATCACGGAGAATCCATCTGATACTTTAGAGGCTGTGAAGCAAAAAGTGCTAACGGAAAGAAATGAACAGTTTCATGTTTTATCTAGAGCTCGCGTGGACGATCGATTGTCGACCGTATTACAAGTGATTAATGTCCTGTTTCAACTGAACGGGCCGTAAGCAAACAGGTCTGCTCGATTTCAATGCATTGCATTCTATTGCAGCCACAATGAGACAGTCGAGGTGACATTTGACACCTCTCCACTGACATAAATATGAGTGCAAACCAGATTGGATGCTAACGTTAGACGTTATTTGCAAACTGTTTATCTAACTAACGGTTATGTTGTGATTTGTAACATGTGGAGCATAAGGTTATAACTTCCTCCGGTTTAAGTGTTGTTTTTAGATGTGCATCAGATAGGATAAAAGTAAAATTTACTTACAATCTGTTGGGATATCGATTAAAAATTACGTTATTTTTTTTCCGGCTCAAGACGATGAAATATTTTTTGTGGTTCTTAAAAAATATTCCGAAAATACTTACAAAAATGTTGAACAAAGTTATTTTAACTGATTTTACGCTAAGAGAATAATTACCTTTTCAATTATTATTGTCTTACTTTTATGATTAATTCTTACGATGAAACTTAAATAATATTAATTTTGTTAGTGATCTCCATCTTTACGCTATACCAGTAATAAATTTAACCTACATTCATACTCTCTCCAACAATATGACATCATCCCTTTGGACCATCCTGACTGTCGTGAACTGTCGATAGTTCCACTATCGATAGTTTACCTCGAAAATCAGTTGGTATATCGATAGTATTAGTATATTTGATAGTATCGATAGCACAGCGACTATTAAAGTTAGATACTATCGATAGTATCGTTACTATTATAGATCATCAAAACATCGATACTGTCGATAGTCCTGTCGATATTCTCACTAGACTATCGATAGTCTATCGATATAAGCCTATCGAGCGGCGTTTTCGGGCATAGTTTAAGTGCCTATACCCAATAAAATCATGCATAAATGAAAACAAGTCATTTAACCCACGTAACGTATTTAAATAACTTATTTAAAACGTAATTTCCAAGAGCGATCATCCCATTAAGTGGTTCCGTGGATAATTAAAATCATTTTGCATCATGATCGCTTCGTTTATTAATTACACGAGCGACTTGTCGCAAGTGCTCACAGACTACCCTCTTCTACCCCCCCTCACCCTACCCTCCCCCCTCCGAGGGGGGTCCCGCACCTCCACTAACACTAATAACTTGCTTATCGTGCGACGTCGGAAGCTCAACCCCCTCCGATCGGGAAATATTCTTCAAATTTCCTTTAAATCGAACTTCATATGGTTTAAAGCGGGGCCCGAGAAAACTAATATCGCGGCCGAATAAACGTATCTGGCGACATTTGTATGGAGATTTTATTTTTTTAGTATTGGTCTTTTACGTTGAATGAACTAGAGAACATCTTTTTTTTACCTTTTTTTATAGGACAGGAGGACAAACAAGTAAGCGGAGCCTTATGGTGAGTACCGACGCCCTTTAACATCCGCATCATCCCATTAGCCTCCTTAACCCCTCTCCCAATGGGACACCGGCTCTCAAACCGCACGAAACGCGACAGCAAAGCTGTCACTTTACGACGGTATTATGTGAGCGACAGGTACCTCCCCGGTCGTGCCGGCTCAATTCAGCAACTGTCAGCATTAAAACAGTTCCATCGGTGAATTAATTATATCAACAGCACATTTTCTCAGCAATTCCCTAATGGGGTGAGCAAAGAGACCCGCGTGCCGCATGTCACGATCTTTACACACATGAAAAAAAAACATGTGTATACTCGTCAACCATGTCCAGAAAAAAGTATATAGCTCATAGTTCACATTAAAACATAGGTATATTGTAGGCAAGCGTATTTCATCTACAACCGAGCCATCTCTTTGTATCTGGTAGTAATAATGTGACCCTATTAGAAAAAAACTATTACAATGACGTTAGATAGGGAAAAATAGTCTGTATGTCAGCCAACATTCTACACGTTGCTCAGGAAAATGCTACACAAGTTTATGAATTGTCGTATTTGACATGAATATGCTTAATACAGATGCTTATATTTCCCAAGTGGAGAAGCACGTCAGGGCGTCAAGGCGGTGTAAGGAGCGCCGGCTAGGGGTGTCGACGGCGGCCCCGCCGGAGATTACATCCAGTTTCCCGCGCACGCCGCCGTCTAACTCAATCACGGCGCTGCATCCAATAAAACTTCATTTGCCGTCTATAAACACCGTTTCAAATACATTTTGCTTATGTATGTGGAAATCAATGTTCGATTGTTTATTTGTCGTCCCTTGTCCACTTCGTTGGGCGTCAAAATTTAAGAAAGAAATAATGTTTCTGTTTGCACGATCACAATTAACTTTACATAGTTATTATAAATGGTGGCAAATCGGTCTCAAGCTCGGTTTGCTGGCATGACTATGTTACTTCCTAATACAGTTATAGCTTTCTATTATAGCCGTCGCAGGCGAGGGATTTTAGACCGCGGACTTTTTTGTCCGCTAAAATAGAATGCTTACAGTTGGTATGTATAACGCAAACGAGGGATTAAAAGTACCGCGTAAAAGAAGTCCCCCGAATGAGCGAGGACATGCTCAGAGTGGACCGGACTAAAATACACGGGAGTCCCCGAAAGTAATACAATTCTAGTGACTAGGCGCGGCAACGTACACGGAGGATTTTAGTCCGAGTTGTGCGCTCGAGAGTGAGGTACGTTCCGGGCAACAAATGTTCGCACACCGTGTGCGTTGAGTAAGCATTAAATCCGCGGGCCTCTGACTGCCTCGTGGTCTAGTGGTAAACGTGTTCAACCACAGACGTGAGGTCCCGGGTTCGAATCCCGGATCGGACCGAAAATTGTTATTGGGATTTTTCAATTTCTAATAACAATCCGGAGTCAGGAAGTTAGCGGTGGTACACCCCCGTGCCTCGGAGAGCACGCTAAGCCGTCGGTCCTGCGCCTGATTTCTCACCGGTCGTGTCGGACTGCCGTCCCATCGGAATATGAGGATGAGGGAATAGAGAGTGCACTTGTGTCTGCGCGCACACTAATTGTGTACTATAATATGTCCTGCGCATCTGGCTCGTCTCTATAGAGACGGCCGCCGTAACCGAAATCGGCTAGGACGACATTATTATTATTATAAATCCGCGGGGGACTTTTTATTCACGGAGAGTACTTTTTTCTACGCCGCCGACTAAAATCCCTCGCCTGCGCAGGCCATTAGGGAAAAATTTTATTTTGTTTCGCGGGGAAACGCATTTACGCACTCCCCTCATCTATCCTGGGTGGGTGCCAGTGGGATGTGGGCCACCGGCCGCCTATACTTGGGTGCATCGCATTCGGGAAATTTCGGAATCGGGTGCATTCACCTACAGATAATATATTATTAATAACTAGTCGACCAGTGTCCACTTCATTGGGCTTAAGAGCGTTTACGCCTTGCGCACGTGGTTTTATGTAATTCGTGGGTAATTCAAACCCACACATACGGATCGCCGTGTGAGTAACATATATATAATGTTAGTATATTCTATAGTGAAATTAACCCACTATGTTCCACGTACTGAATTGATTTCGTTTGCGACCAGTGTTTTAGAGACGTTTTAAAAAATTTACAGGAAAATAATTACTAAACAATAATCAAAACTTTAAATGCATGATTGTAAAGAATTTACTCTAGTTTATTGGTAAGCTATTATTATATTAAATTAAATAAGGTATATCGTCGAAAAATACATATAAAATTTGAAATATTTCACATTTTTTGAATTTTAATTTCTCATAGATAAGATACCAAAACCAATTTTTTTTTCTACTAACTATTCTCTCAAGGATCTTATCAAGTGGTTATTATTTTTGTTAATTATATATTTCAGTACTTTTATGATATTTTGAGCTTCGAAACTGACGCTAAAAGGGAAATTACCAAACCTCAAATAAGTAATCATGATAGAATGCGTATATACTAAATTAATTGAAATATTTTTTCAACTAACTATTTAGACAAGAAAATGTCCTACAATTATTAGTATGTAACATATAATATAAGATAAGTGGTTCATGATTTTAAGATGTTTAAAAAGTACTGTTTTCAAGGCAAATTGCGTTGGAAGGCGTAAACGCTCTTAAACAATAAAAATTGTTCAATCGTGGGATGGGGAGAGAGAGAGAGAGAGAGAGAGAGGATATATTATTATACTCTTTTGCATTTTGAAAACGCCGCGCCGCGAATCTATTATTCTATGTAGCTGATATTCTTTCTCAATCCAATGCAATCTCATCCAAAGCAATATGCTCCTTTTTAGGGTTCCGTATCTCAAAGAGAAAAAACGGAACCCTTATAGGATCGCTTTGTTGTCCGTCTGTCTGTACGTCTGTCACGTACCTTTTTCTCTAAAACGCGTGAAGGGATTAAGCTGAAATTTTTATCAAATACAGAGGTCAGTTACGTCTTGATATCTTGAAAAATCACACTTCTAAATTACCGCAATAAAAAGTTATAGCCAATTATGCACAAATTTTGTATGAAAACGTACTTTGTCCAAAACCAGAAAATTGTTGGGTACTTCCCGTTGATCTGGAGTTGTGAAATTTGGCAAGAAGTAAGAACTTATAGCACATATATAGGAATAAATCTGAAAACTAGTAAATTATACGTAGATCATTGAAAAAATCATTATCAACTTATAACTGTAATTCGTTGCCTACTAAATGTGTGTGAGCAACCGCTTATATACTGTGTGTGTGTGTATGAGCAACTTAAACGGCAGGCATAAAGTTACAATAGTTGAAAACCATGCATTACGTTTGGATTACGGAACCCTCGGTGTGCGAGTCGGACTCGCACTTGGTCGGTTTTTTTATTTATGTTATAGGAGGTGCAAACGAGCAGTCGGAGCCATTTTCCTGACTACCGACGCCCATAGACATCCGCATAGAGGCTATACAGATGCACTGCCCTCCTTTCTCCTCCAACCCTATGAGCAACCGGCTTTTTACTCATCGCACGAAACGCGACAGCACAGCTGTCACTTTATGCCGGTCTCGTGTTAGCGAGAGGTACCTCCCCGGTTCAATTCGGCTTCATTTAAACATGCAGTGTGGCACTACTTCTTACAGACTCAGTGACTAACTAATTTTGATACCCAACGTGGTTTGAGCTGATTTAGCCGTTTCTACATAACGCCATATTGAAGCTTCGCTAATGATTCGTGCACATAATTATTCGGTGACCAGTTTCCTGTTTGAATTCCCGTTCAAACGTAAAAACGTCCGAACTTCATTAGCTCATGTGACCATTTCATCTAGTGTCGGGTTCCAAAGAAAAAAAATTTAAAAAAAAACCACCATGTCGCCTCACACTTGACGGCCCCGTCAAAAACAAACACGCGTGAAGCCAACCATCAATCATGGGGCTATTTTTGGACGCTTTTAGAAGCGAACTGTCTTTTTTATTGTGATTATGAAAATTAATTATGATTCTGGAACATATGGTCGGGGTATGATATAACATGATGAGATCTTAATTATCAAGCTTTTATAACCGTTTCTTAACTAACCATGCCCTATGGATTTACCCGGGTAAAGTCTAAGAGAGCCATTATTTTTTGCTGGATAAAAAGAAGTTTTATTATTAATATTTACCTAATACTAGCTGCGCTCTACGATTTCACTCGCTTGAATTTCACTACCGTGGAAATATTGAGATGAAAAATAAATGTTGGCTGATTCTCAGACCTAACCGATATGCACAAAGAATTTCAAGAGAATCGGTCTAGCCGTATTGCAGGAATATGGTAACTAACATTGTGATACATAAGACTTTTTTTTTTGTTTATATATAAGACGTAGTCTACCTATATCTGTTTTTGCGAAAAAGAATAATAAACATACATTAAAACTCTCGCGTATATTATTAATAGGGTTATCAAAGTTCTGTTCAGTGCCACGGCAAATACCTATCTTTGTTTTTCTTTTTTTTAGTTTAGGGTCACTTTACGCCGGTGTCGTGTAAGCGAGAGGTACCTCCCAGGACGTACCAGCCCTATTGGGCTACATGCATTCATGCAGCGTGGCGCCACTACTTCTTACTGGTTTATCATGTCGTTTTTTTCCTCAATTATTTTTACACTACCTGTGCTGAAATAATTAAACATATCAGGCTCACGATAGTGATGTTGAATCGTAAAGCATTTTATTACAATAACTACCGACCGTACTACTTATTAACGCGTTTTACCGTTTAACTACTTTACCGCACTGTTCGCGGTTTATTTTGATATTTTACAATCCTGACGTAATATAAAGTTGTCAATTATTTTCGTATATATACATATATATATCAAAGTATATAGTATATTATATCTAAAAATAATTATAATGCCATTATATTCCAAAATATACCTGATTTTAAATTAACTAAATTTGTTTAGCAGTTTTCACGTAACAAACATACATACAGACATCCACATGTATAAAAAAGAGAAATATTTGTGTTCCTTTCGCATTGTATCACCAACGATGAGACCTGGATATACCTATTTTTTCGCCTAAGACCCGATCTCTAGCTAATATAAATAGCAGCGAATATTTAGAAAATAGATCAATACCCAGATTAATCAGGCCAGAATTCCAACATATATCACTAATTGCTAGATAGATAGATAGAGAGAAATTGTTAGATAGATAGGTCACATAAATACGCCACTCGAGTTATTCAAAACTAAATTTGAGTCACATTAAATAATGAGGCAACGTATGTCAGAATATCTATTCCGACTATTAATAATTCGGAAGCTGTCAGAGAGAAACAAGTGTAGCTGGCGTATTTATAGTGGAATGGTCCAACATCCATCACAAAGATAGTAAATACTCTAAGAACTGGCGCGGCCCATCTGCGCGCCGACTGAAACCCTCAACACATCAAACACACTCGCAAATATTTACGATCGGAGACATTACGGACTGCAAATGCTGAATTCTGCTGAACATGGCTTCGTAAATTTTGGTTAGAATTTTTTTTAGGGGGGGCAAACGAAGGGATGGAGCCATTTTCATGACTACCGACGCCCATAGTCATCTGCATAGAGTCTATACGGATGCGCTGCCCTCCTTTCTCCTCGCCAGTCTTGTGTAAGCAAGAGGTACCTCCCCGGTCCTAACAGCCCTGTTCGGCTGCATGCAAGCATGCAATGTGGCACTACCTCTTACTATATCTAAACAGCTCTATTTCCTTCTATAATGAAATTCTATAAAATTGCCGATCAAAATTTTTGCAGAACCAAATCGAGCTAACACTGTTGCGTTATTAGTTACGAGCAATAGATGATAGATGACGCTTTGATTATTATCATATAATTGAGATGCAAGTGTTGCCTTGCTTCCTTGGCCTCTTCTGGTAGTCCAATAAAAACTCTAAGATAGCCTGAAGCGCAACATACTACTTTGTGGGGGGTAACGCGTGGGAAAGATATACCTCCTCGGGCATGCCGATCCAATTCAGAGCAAATGTGAAAGTTTAGCATCTGGACAAGAGCTAGCTAGCTATAACTATTAAGAAACCATATGTACGTGTGGATGATGCTTGGAATATGAGTAGAGCTGGCTAGTATTACCTCTTCCTAAAGCATGAGCTTCCGCCCGCAGCTTTGCCTCCGTGGATTTCGGACTTCAAAAATGGAGGTTCTCAATTCTTCCGAATGAAAGATTCACAGCTCCTAGCCCGAAGATAATAACGTAATAATATGTAGCCTATATTTTGACCGGACCTGTTAATATTATTCATGCAAAATTTGGAGCAAATCCAAGCAGAATTTTTTGATATTAGCCCAGATATACATACATATAAACAGACGAAAATTCTAAAAACTATATTTTAATTTTTGACTTCGATTTCGATTGTACGCCCCAAGTAGATATTTAAAATAAAATATTCAATTTGCATTTTTGACTTTTCTACGATTTTATTATAATACTTATATATACTTATTTATACTTTTAGATTACGAACCTAAGCAAAATATAAACAGAAGTATTTTTACACACATCAGCAGATTCTATTAGATTATTTTTATAGCATGAAATAAAAATAAATTTAATGAATAATCCCATTCTAGTATTATTATTAGTCGTTATTATTTATAACTCATAATATATAATTGTATACAATAAACTGTAGCTCGTCTGTACAATCCAAAACACCACTCACAGTTATTACTCTATTTCTACTAAGATGGCAAACAATGTCTTCTAAGAGTTGGCACCGCGCCAAAATTTGTTTATAATGACTGCTTATTTATTCGCACGCGTCAGAATTATTCGCATTTTATTTTTGTTACGCTAATGCCAAATAAATAAATAATCTACACTCTCGTGCGGACGATGGCAAGTTATCCATTAGGACATATGACAGGCCACGTGCGTTACCGCGGTCTACTTGTGGCCCGTGAGTTGGCAACAGATTTTCTTGACCATGTTTAACGTTTATGCCAGTCAATATTTCGTTTAATGCTTCAGAGAGTTATATCGTGGATTGTTATTGTCGTCAGTTGCCAGTTGTTGAGCAGCAACTCTTGCATGACATAGAAATGTTATCCTATTTCTTTTAAAAAGTATAAGAATGTTTCCATTTAATAAGATTGACTATCTCTAATCTCTCTCCTACTATGGGAATAAGATACCTACTCTAAATACCAATTGTCTCTGCATCTTGCTCCAAGCATTAGTTGGCTATTAACAATAACGACAAAATTGTTCATGATTTATCAACCTATCTGAAGAAGTACGGGATATCGACTGAGATGTAGTAGAAATTTGCGTCTAGATCAATGGCCATTAGATCTATATTTATCAGCCTAGGTCGCTATTGACTTTATCAAAGGAATCTACGCAAATTCATACACAAAAATAAAGTCCGCTGTAGTTGCTTCACTTTTACATTCTACTATTAATATCAGTCCTGGCATCTGACATCTGTCGAAAAAGCTAAATCTTTATTAAATTAATAGTGAATTGTTGAAGAAAATATAAACATTTTTCAATCAATTGTTGAATATGACTAAGCCTTAGCAAACGCTAAGATCGTTATGGTAACCTCGTGGCAGAAACAATTCCCCGTTTTATAGGTGTGATTGATCACTATTTCCAGCACTTTATACACCTACTCGTTAAACTTGGAGAAACAACGCGCGTATTTCATGAACATACATCTAAATAAAACGTGATTTATTTGTAACAAAAAGTAGCGTATTAGAATATGACGCGCTAGTTAGTTAAACATATTTATTTTCATTGGCATACCTAATATTGATATATGTATTTCTTTTTCATAGATTTTAAAGTGTGATTCAGTCAGATTCTGTTTTTCCTAAAAATTCCAGTTCTGTTACTGATTTATGAAGATTCGGAATTACATCTACAAATGTCGCATCAACTCTTAAGCTTATCGATTGAGGATATCGGACAAAACAACTACGAAAACATTGAACACTCAACCCTTATTTAGGTACAGTTAGAATACCAAACATATATGTACAAAAGTCTAGACTTGTAAAAATATTGAGTGTTTATTTTGGACTATGCCGTAAATATCCTGACCTATAACTCAAGCAAGCTCAAATCGCCGACCGAATATTTATAAATACGGTAGCGGACTCTGCGATGCGCCCGACAGACAGTTGCTAAATTTCAATGTGCTCCACTTCGAATTCCTAGCTTCGGTTTGTAGCGTGACGGAGAATAAACTTCACGGCTCCTCGGGACAAGACAATTTCGAGATTAAGGCGGACATGTGTTAGGTACATCGATATGACAGACGTAATCCGTCTACAGGCTGTTCGTATTAACTTCTGTTCTATTATAATATTGCTTTTTAATGTTTGGTTCCTATTCATGTTGTTGATATAAAAATAATATATGTTATAAATCTATGAGTAGGTAAAGTCAATTTCATTTATGGTAATAAATGTCCGATTTCACGGTTATGTATACACGTCAATAATAATATCCATAAATATCCGAACCGATCAGGATATAATCCGTCTACACATCAATAACTTCTGTTCTAAGTATAATATTCTGCTTTTTACGAATTTGTTCCTAACATTTATGTTATTTATTGTAAAGAAACTATAAACTTAGTTAAATTATTGTTATGTTCATTTATTTTAATAACATTATTTTTACGATTATGAATATTTCACAAAATAAACTTAATAAATCGTAAGTATATTTTCTTATCCATTTAGCTTATTTTAATAAAACTGTTTTAAGCCAATAAACTCCATTATGATTTACATAATTGTGAATTACTTAAACCACAGTTATATCGAGAATCGTTTGGTTATATTTTTGGAGTTCTTTATTCCCTTTTCATAGTGTTATAGGATCTAGGTATATAATTATTTTGGAACATATATACATATATATACCTTACTTAAACATATATCTTTTGAGGTTTAGCAATATCTGTCGAGTTCCGAACCCGGACCACATTGTTTCTATGAACATAATTACATTGCCTTCCTCGACTGTGCCATCAGTTGTGCGCTGCAGTAATATGGCGAAGTTCTATTATAGTCGCTTCCTTGTCTCGGTACGGATGCGCATCCAACGTTTCATTACACATTCAATTGTCTATCGTCATCATCAGCCCCTCTCCGCCCACTGCTAAGATACATAACATCCTGTAAATCTTTTTCAACTATTCGCCATTCTCTTTTTCAAATATTCGCCATTCTCTTTTTCAAATATTCGCCATTCTCTTTTTCAAATATTCGCCATTCTCTTTTTCAAATATTCGCCATTCTCTTTCTCAAATATTCGCCATTCACTTTTTCAAATATTCGCCATTCTGTTGGCAATATTTACTGCATAAAATGCAGGTTAACATGCAAATCAACAGGTTTACCAAATTTTATGAAACTCCCAATCTTCATAGTACAAGTTGCGAACGAGCAGTCGGAGCCATTTTCAAGACTACCTAGCCCCGAAGACATCCGCAAAGATGTTATTCAGATGTGTTACACGATAAAAAGAGCCCATCACATCACGTTTGCATGAAAATTGTATGCGTTCATTCAATCGATGATGACGAATGATAATGACAGGACAGGCATCCAGTTGGAACAGTTGAAGCAGAGGTCAGTAAATAATGTTATCCTGCACCGAGCCGTAAATACTATTACCACCTTGATTATGTACGAAGCTATGAGTGACGCATACACACATTTAAACATCAATTTAGTACTTGCGAGGGAACTAGTCTCGCTCGAACAATTACGTCAGTGACGTCATCGGACTAATCTAGAGATGCATCTCGAGTTCGAGGTCTATAGTAACATATAAAGTGGACAGTTTTTGTGTTTGTTTGTATTGAATAAACTAAAAAACTAATGGATCTATTTTAACCATTATTTCACTAAAGGAAAGCTACATTTATCAGGAATTATATAAGCTATATTTTATTAACATTGAACAATAATTCTTATTCTTTGACGCCCAACGAAGTGGGCACAGGTTGGCAGCCCGAACCAAAATTCGGCTAAGACAGGGATGGCGAACTAATAGCACACTAAATAAATATAATAATATATGTTGGTTTATAATGTATATTGAGAGTTATATATTGAGTTGGTAGTATTTTTTATTAAGTATTAATTTTCCAGTTATCACAAAGTCAAGATTATTTGATGGCACGTCCTATGGTCTCCTTAAACATTTTTTAGAAAATTGGCACGTACATGCATAAAGGTTGGCCTACCCCGGACTGGCTAGGTATTATAAATAAAATTTCAAGTGAAAAATCTTTCAGAACTACTCCACTTTTTTACTATAGGTCATAGAGGTTGGATGGGATAACAGATGCGTTGTCCTCCTTCCTCCTCCACCACCTCCTTCACATGGGCCACCAGCTACTAATATACCGCACGAAACGCGACAGCACAGTTGTCACTTAACGACGATATCGTGTAAGCGAGACCTCCTCGGTCGTGCAGGCCCAATTCGTCTGCATGAATACATGCACATGACGATGACGACATGATACGAAATGTAATTTAAACCCACACACTTACCTACCATAATATTGACGGCAACAAGGATCTTTTGCAATTTTTTGAAACAGCCAGTCATGGCATGTGCTAATGACCTTTCCATAATTTCCTTAATTACATTTACAAGACCATGAACCGTCAAACTCTAAATTTGTTCAACAATTAAAACGAAACTTTATATTATACACTCCCCCTTTTATAATTTACATTTATCATATTAATTACTACAAAAAGACAATCAAATTTCATGTTATCAAATTATACGTTACGCCACTGTTACTGTCTAATGTATTATTTTATATAGCACTAGCTGCGTTCCGCAATTTCACCCGCGTAAGTTTCGATTCCTTGGAAATATCGACATGAAAAAGAGATGTTGGCCGATTCTCAGACTTACCCGGTACCCGGTACCCAGACTTACACTAAATTTCATGAGAATCGGTCTAGCCGGCACGGAGAAGTTTGGTAACTAACCGGAGGAGCATGGTGACACGAAAAAATTATATGTATATATACTGAGATAAGGGGACATAAGAGAAATCAGAACCATCTGATTACTAGCGACGTCCAGACAAATCATTGGTATACAGACCTGAGGCCTTCGTTCCCTCCTTCACTCATATGGGCCACCGCAAATGGCACGAAACACTACAGCATAGCTGTAACGTCACGGCGGTATCACGTCAGGGAGAGGTAGCTCCCCGATCGTGGCTGCACGTTTCGGCTGCAATGCAGCTTGTCACTTACGTCGTGTAAGTGTTGTTATCATATTGACCCCAAATATTGTAAATTGCTAGCTTATACGAAAATACTCCAGACTATCCAAAATCGATTTCTAAGAATAGCTACAGGCTTCCGTGCTATTTACGTAACGTCTATCTTCAGATAGCGCACAAGTTACCTTTAGAGCAGGGTTTCTCTACTAGTTCTCTAGTTGGGGGGCGCAGCCAGTTTTCAGGCGAAGCATTAAATAATTAAAGTGGAAAGGAAATATAAATTACTACTCATAAAATAGGTTGTATATGGAAATAACTATATTTTATAAGGGGAGGAATGAAAATGAATGAAAATGAAAATTTTCGCAAGTCGCAATTTGAGAAACCCTGCTTTAGAGAGAACATGGGCAATTAAAGGAAAGCATTATTATGTAACATTAATGTTTTTCGGTAGACTCTCACTTTAATTTAATGATAACTCAACTAATTCGTCCAACGATATAACGTTGGACGAATTAATCTACTAACACACTAATGTATCTAACCATAATAAATACATATAAAAATCCTAAGTTTAATAACACCTTAAAAATTTGAACTCCTGCCATATCCAAGCATCGGAAGCGTTCTAACTCCAACATACAATCCTGCTGCCCCATTTGTACTTTGAAACGCTCAGCCAAATTTTTAACTTACAACCTCTATGCGAAGACAGTTTATGATCTCGTATTCTATTTTTAGTAAACGCTTTACCGACTCCATATTGTCGTCCATTTGGCTTAACTGTCGGTTCCGGATTCGATTCATGGTGGCTCTTGAGGAATGTTTGTGGGAATTTTTGTGAAAACTTTCATGGAGTTCGCTTGTGTTTTGTTTTTTACTTTACTCGCTTTATGGCCTCTACAGTCGAATCAACTCGAGCAATTTTTTCTGACGCTGGTACGTGAAATAATGTTTTTAAAATTATCTATATTTATGAACAGAAGAAGACTTGTAACATTTGAATATATTTTTTTCTAAGAGCAGTGTCATGCAACTTAGCCAGTTAGACAGTCGGGCGATTAGTTTTAGTCGGGTAATAAAAACCATGATCACTAATAGTAATGTATTCTTCAGTCCGATTCAACGACATTATTAGTTATAATATAGCTTCAACGACTATAAACTAAAAATAAGCTGTAGTTATTTTTGTTTCATTAGCCACACTTTGTTTCTCAGGTAAATTAACTATGATTACACAAAAGCCTACAATTACATTTCAAATTTAGTTTCTAGAATGGGGTCCACACGTCCAACGTAAACGTTCAACAGGAAGCTGAATGTGCTGATGATAAATAAATTAGTACAGAGTCGTGGTACGTCTATCGTCATCATACTAATTGCATTCGGAACCCTTCGCTTGTGGGCCTTGACACTCACTGCAGCCGCTAAACGCTTACATTTATCATCATTCGTTCATCTCATCCGTTGAAAAATATATTTCTACGTGACTTGTGTTGCCAGGCATTTGGATAAATTAATTCATCTTACGGCCAAACGAAGGTGTGATTTTTGTGAATTAAAACTAAATGACTAAGAATAGAATTATATTACATGAGTTTTGTAGAGTAGTAGAGTATAGCTTAGACGTGGTAAGTGAAACTTATTTATATATTTCTAGTGCACAATATGAGCTTTATGCAGTGTAGTATACCTATCAAATGTCAAATTCTATTTTGCGCACAATCTTAGACTTTCCTCGCTTTTTATCTTCATGGAGCTATTTATTCTGTTTGGCTGGTCCTCTGGCTTTTCTGACCTCAAATTCGCCTTTTTAGATTGGACAATCATCCTTATTTGCGCCATATTTTGCCCAAAACCATAAAACACAATTTTTACACGTAAATATTTGGTGGGAAGCCGATAAAACGAGACAAAAATATTAATAACCTGTAAACCGTGAAGGAATGCCTGGCTCTCTAGCGATGGGTATTTCACATCCTCCCACGTCTTTATAGATCAATTACAGTGGTTATGGCGTCGAAGCTGTATCTAATTGTATGGGCATTTGAATATAACTTGCCAGCGCTGACCCCCTCGACGCATTTTAATGCCTCCCATACCCATGTTATTGGCGTATTTTGATGTTAGAAGCATTCGCATTACCATAGGACTGCAATTACGATTTTGGCAAAGTCGACGTATTCGTGTTTACGTAATTTTATTGTATAGGTTTATATTTATCTAGAGACATGTAGAAGAATGTACGAGTAGTGTTTCCGTTTAAAAATCTTATTTTGTACTGTGTAATGAAGCCACACCAATGAGCGTCTAAGATATAATTTATTTTATACGGTCTATCGTTATTACTTATTTTACTGCTTTTTTTCCAAAATTGCGAAAGTACGAAATAATTCACACCACCATCTAGCGGTCACCTGAGGAACGACGATACCCTTGTAAGTATACGGCACCGCTTACTTGCTAATTTAAGTAAGTTTAACTAAGTTTTTTTTCTTTTTAGGGTTCCTTATCTCAAAAAGAAAAAACGGAACCCTTATAGGATCGCTTTGTTGTCTGTCTGTCTGTACGTCTGTCAAGACCTTTTTCTCTAATACGCGTGAAGGGATTAAGCTGAATTTTTGTCAAATACGGAGGTCAGTTACGTTTTGATGCCTTGAAAAAATCACACTTCTAAGTTAACGCAATAAAAAGTTATAGCCAATTAATTATGCACAAATTTTGTATGAAAACGTACTTTGTCGAAAACCAAAAATTATCGGGTACTTCCCGTTGACCTGGAGTTGTGAAATTTGGCAAGAAGTAAGAACTTATAGCACATATATAGGAATAAATAATATATATTTTTTATATATAATACAAAAATAATAATATAATTATTAATAATTATATTTTTTGTACCGATAATTTTTTATTGCGTTAACTTAGAAGTGTGATTTTTGTCAACTTAAATGGCAGGCGTAAAGTTACAATAATTGAAAACCATGCATTACGTTTGAATTGTTCTTCCCATTCATACGGAACCCTAGATGTGCGACTCGGACTCGCCCTTGGCCGGTTTTTTTTATTTAATATTTTTATGAATTTACACTTCTAAGTACTATATTGTGCGAATGGCAGACTATACTTTCTATGATAAAAGTTTTGTGTGAAATCTCTCTCTCTCTCTCTTTGTATGTGTGTGTGAGTGTGTGTGTATATATATGTAAAATGGAATCGTAAAGATTAAAGAAGTTCTCCCGACTATTTTCAATAACACTGTATGTAATAATAAACTCGTTATTGCAACATCTGACTACTAAAAAGTAGTCGAAAGAGTAATCAAATAACTATATTTAAAATACAATGTATTTAGCATTATGTTCTAAGAACTCTATGGAACATTGTGCATTGTGCAAATTGAACGTTGCTGTTTTCTAATATTATAAAATATTGAAAATGATACGCAGAGAAGCCTGATACGGACTTCCTGGTGATAATCTGACTGTCATTACTGCATTTCGAGCTCGTATGACACGACCCACGTGCCATTGTGTACAACATAATATATGTAGTAGCTAACCCAGCTGTTGTAATATATCTTTATATTTATATGTACTTGTATACTATATGTAGTAATATCGGCCGTAAAGTGACAGTTGTGCTGTCACGCCTCGTGCGGTGTGTAAGTAGCCAGTGGCCCCTGGAGGTGGAGCAACGTGGGCAACGCGTCTGTGTAACTATGCGAATGTCTATGGGCGTCGGTAGTTCTTGAAAATATCTCCGACTGTTCGTATTCCCCCTTATACTATAAAATAAAATAAAAATAAACTGCGGGCCAGAGTGGTTTTATTTGGCCGACACATAGCGGTCATTCTAAGAAATTAGTGTAACCGTATTTTTTTAACTTGCACTTTTTTCTAGTAATATTTTGAATCACAAGTTTTTTTTAAACGCCGCTTATCCCCATAGAGATTTTGCAGATGCCACGCTATCCCTCCGCCTTCTATAGGCCACCTGAAACTTGGAAGTCGGCACACCCAAGCTGTTACTTTACTGATGTATCGTGTAAACGGCAGATACCTACCTGGTTGTGCAAGCATGAAATTTTGTGTGGCTATTGGGTAGGTCTCAGAATCGACATCTATTTTTCACCTCGATATTTCCATGGGATCGAAGCTTACATGGGAGAAACCGCGAAGCACACCTAGTAGTATATAAAGATTCTTTGATTTCGCTAAGCGACATGTATTAATTAATACCTACTTATAAACTTTCGGGTTGCATGCTTATTCAATTTATGCATACGGGGATTAACACGAAACATACCGTTTTTTCTCCTGACCTTTCGACCGGGTTGCACCGATCCGATCGTTGCGACCGTGGTCACAGGATGACTCTCGTCAACGTCAGGAGAAAAAACGGTATGTTTCGTGTTAATCCCCTTATGCATAAATTAAATAATCATGTATTAATTATTGATTTTCAATGTAGCCTGTGTTTGTCTGGAGTATAACGTGAGTAGTTTTTTTTTCAGCTTTATATTTTTTTTTCATTTTATCTTTGAGGACCAAAAAAATTTTTTAGACAAGCCTCATAAAAGTAATAGGTACTTCAGTTAGCGATTTTCTTCCTTGGAAACTTAAGAGAGAACCAAAAGAACACTGACGTCTTTATGATAATTCTTTGTAAAAACCTTTCATTCGAAAATAGACAATACGTACACTAGCATTTATTATATCTATTTTTATATATCTATTTCTTCTATTATAATCTGTTTCCCACGCTAGTTATATTTACTAATAAATTATTCATAATTGCCATTCTAAATATAATATGACTTGAGGTAACAGTTTATAGGAACGTAACAACCCAACCGTAACGCAATAAATTGTGTTTACTAGAAATTAAAATGTAAATGTAAATAAAAAAACCAAAAATTATAATTGAATTAGCATAGTCTTCATTATTTATTTTGATTTTCATAGGTAGTGTAGAGATATACTTAGGAATCAGTATTTAATAAACTAGCGAGTCACTAGAGAAACTTTCGCTTTCATTCAATAATTTTGAGACCTAAATTTCAAATAAAATTAGTGTCCAATAGTATAACATTAGTTGTATGTCTATAACAATTTAATGCTGCACATAGGAAGGATATATGTTGATGATGATGATGATGACGATGATGTACTATGTATATTTAAACAGGTGGCCCGTTCTCCCTCACTGTTGTGCTGCTCATGCTGATAATGCAAGATTGCAGTTCCCCCAACACCGAGGTTCCCAAACCGCTTAGCTCATTACAGATCGATATTCCACTAAAATAAAACCACATAAATCCATATTCATATTATAAATTCGACAGTGTGTTTGTTTGTTAGTTTCTATGTCCTTATTTCACATCAAATCGGATCTACGGATCGATGTGATATGTATGGACATAGTTGAAGGACTGAAGAGTGCCATCGGCATGTTTTTTCGATCACGCGAGCGAAGCCGTAACAGCTAATAGTTTATATTGCGGTTATTTGAAAAATATAAATTTGCTAAATTTATTTCTTATTCCTTCAGTCTTTTTGTTTCGCTAACTTATTACTTATTTACTATAGGTACATGATTGCTTACGAACATACAGTGCTAGTAAAATCTTGTACTTAAAATAAACTAGACCAATAAACTTTACTACAGCTGTGTATCTATAAAATATATGTATCGCGGTATTTAATTTTTTTTCGGGTCGTAAACCTATTTCTGGAAGCTTCTTATTCAATTATACTACAGACACTTATCGCCGTACAAACATGACATTTACGGTCCATCTGAAAGTTACGTTCACTTTAACTAAATAGTCAAATAGAATGTTGGAAATCTAAACAAAGTTGCGTATCATATTATTACATTTCACTGTTAACTTACAGATAAATATTTTTTTTATGCAGTTTCCATCATTTTTTTATCATCATCATCAACCGATTTTTTTTGTCAATTACTTTTAACCTAAGAACGGATAGAACAAATCAATTACTTTTGATTTGGTAGTTTTATCTTTTTCTGGAATGCAGACTTGTGCAATATTTCAAAATTAGACATTTCCTTTGGAGTTTACTTCATTAAAAACGAAGGCGTGTTGTGTGAAAAAAATATAAGTAAAATAGTGTGTACAGTGACTCGGCAAGTCTAACACTTTGTAAGTAGCCGGTGGCCCGTGGAGGACAGGGGAGAAGTAGGAAGGCAACGCATCTGTATAATCTGTACCCAGATGTCTATGGGCATCGGTAATCATGAAAATATCCCCGACTGATCTTTTGCCCCCTTAGACTATAAAAAAACACCAGCAACGCTTTACCATGCTGCGCCTTGTACATCAGTATCAAATGCGAGTAAACCCCAGCTACATGACGGGGCTTATATGTTTTTATAACTGTGTCATGCGAAAATATATTGCCCATGTTTGACAATTCCACAATGGCTGAATTTATGAAGTAACTCACATTATAAACCATCCCCAAATTTAAAAACGTTATTTTATACGGCGCATTTTATTATCATTATCTCCGTTATCAAATCTAATGTAACAGTAAAGAAAATGTTAGTTTTTGATAAGGAGTCTTATCGCCACGGCCGCGGCATCCTGATTTTTTACCCACAGATTTTTTTCGACGAGTCAACAGAATGTTATCTGCGATATGATGTGTTATCAACTCTTGAAGACGAGATAGTTTCGTGGCGTGTTCACTTTTACGTACGGCCACACCCTGCAGTTGTGAAATGAACTTACATATTGAGATTTTTGATAGTCAAGTTTGGGTCGATAAAAACGATTGTGCCTGAGGAATCTTAGTTTGAAATATTTCTCGTGTAGTATTTTAGAAAGAGATGGTGCCACGGAATTATTGGAAAACATCGTAACAGCAGATAAGTTTCAATATAGTTCAGAGGCATTCATAATGTACAATATCCTAGTCTGTTGGAATAAAATCTTTATTTGTGGAACGTATTATTTTTATACAAATAAATCGTGATCATAAAAATATATATTTGTGTTTTATTTGCTAATTATGTTAAAATTTTTTATAGCTCTTCTATTTTTTTTTTTTTTGTTGTGTTTGTTGTGTTTCATAAAATGTAGTTATTTTGAAAATTTTATGAGTATGAGTAGTCACTTTTTAATGTAAAGCCAAAGCGCTTAGAAAGTTATAACTAAATATGATGATGATGATGATGATGATAATGAACTAAATACAGTACTCACCTAAACAGTTGAAGCTTGAGTATTTAATATGTAAATGGGGTGACTCTACCTAACTCTACCATAAAATAATGTTTACATTAACAAATATAGTCGCTTTCCTCCTATATTTCAACCACGTAATTCATAAATGTAACACTATTTTATTCACTTCACTATAATCGACTAATGCAATTCTCACCAAAGTAAAAAAAACTTTCGATGTACAAAATATGCTCATGCGTGCTTCGCACAAGTATGAAAGAGCACAACAAACAACAATAGACGAGAAAGAAGTTATAACTGTAAATAATGGTAATACAGGTTTATGTAATTTTACTGTACCTGTATTTATTTGAAACAAATGGCAAAAAAGAGGGCAACTAAGTTGACTTTAGTCTTGTGTCAGCCAAATGTATATGTAGACGAGGTCAATGATCTTGTCACATATTTAAGAAGAAAATATTCAACAGTAAACCTATCTTACGCTGATAATGATCATATGAGACGGAGAAAATTCTCGAATTGAATATTCACGAATTTCCTATTTACCCAGAATTACATTCGCTTTCGCCATCCAAAGTTGACGTGGCGCGTCAACTTCGGCCGGCAACACTGATATTCAGCTGCAATTTAAACGAACGTGCGTTGTATAAACGTGTTAGACAAATATTAAATTACCAACTCCGGCCGGTCAAAGCCGGTAATAACTGAATTAACGAAAACCAGCGTGTGCTTTCGTGACAGGAAAGCAACACTTATATTTTGTGTAAAATGAGAGAGTTGTACGTCTGTACGTCATACGTAATATCTATTCGTCTTCGTTATCGAGATGTAACTGAAAATGACGGCTTCGGTATAATGGCTGCTGGAAATAGCGGAACTTCTCTTAATTATCTACGTTTGGTATTTCCCTGTGGCCATTTGTACGCAAGTTTCTTTATTTCGGTTGACGTGAAAATTTAGACGTTAGTTTAAGAAGTTGTTAAGAAGCTAGTTCCTTCAAGCGTTTTAGCTGTATTTGGCCAATGATTAGTTTACTGACATATTAGTTATTTCAATGAGGCGACTGTTCTTCTATAATCATGATCAGACTGCAGCAATAATAGAGATGGTGTTTTGTCGGTACACATCGGTGAGTTAGATTCAGATGGCCTATTAGAGGACATAATTATGGTAAACGCAGTTTGCTATTATGTGGATATCTATGGGCGGTCGTATTCAGTAGTCCGTAGGCTCTGACAGTTCGTTTGCCTTGTTTATACTACAACAAAAGTATTAAGTAGTATAATACCTACATTTCCGTTTCTCGTAAAAAGCTTTCTTTTGTATATTATTTAATTATACTTGTTAATTACACTTAAAATAATATATTTAAATTCCCTTATCATTATTCAAAATGATTTACTTTCTATGGGAAAGAAATCTGTAAGTGTATTGTTTTTATTTTTTACTTGCTTACATAAGCAAACTTTTAAGTTGAAAGCATTGTCTTTGCGTTAATAGGTGACACTTTTAAGACAGTGTGAGAAAATATTAATATAAACAAATAATCCTACTCATATTATAAATGCGAAAGTTTGTATGTTTGTTTGTTTGTTACTTCTTCATATAAAAACCGCTAAACCGATTTTCATGAAATTTGTGATACACATAGAGAATAACTGGGATTAACACAGGACAGTTTTTATCCCGAAAAATGTTCCTATTAGATGCCATGGGATGATTTTGTATTTTCCACGGGATTGAAAATTATGCAAGTGAAACCGCGGGGCGCAGCTAGTTGAATTGAATAATTAAGTTTCAAATAATTAGCAACCCGCTTTCTGAAGACCCTAGATGGTTGGGGCCCTAATTTGTGTGAACGAGTAAGTAGACGAAATCTAATAGTACGTTACCCAATTTTCTAGGTAATGTGTTATGGTAAATAGGTTCATGATATTCATACGTTATAAGATATTTGTGTCTAGCCGTATAGGAAAAAATGTTGGTGAGGTGTAGAGTTTTTAGTAAAGTATTTTTTGCCCAACATTGCTAACCGTATCCAAAAAATGCTATGAGTTAGTATCAGCAAATATAACTAAATACGCAGGACAGGGTAGTGTAGCTAAGGATAGTATTTTAAGTTAGTTTTAAGAAATCATGTTTATTAGCGGTAAAAAAGAGGGATAGGGATCCCTGTTTTCTATATATCTAGGATCTTCCATTTCCCATTACTACAGACGCCCTCAGACATCCGCACATTTGTTACTGTGATTTAAAGTGAGAGTCTTCTCTAGTAAAACCAGCCGAAGAGCTGAATTGCAGGATTTTTAGTAAGAGGTAGTGCCACACTTCTACACATGCTGCCGAATTGGGTCTGCGCAACCGGGGTCGTACCTCTCGCTTACACGAGACCGGAGTAACCGGTGTTTCGTGCAGTGTGTAAGTATCCAGCGTTCCATGGAGGTGGGAGGCGAAGGGAAGGCAGGGCATCTGTATAGCCTCTATGCGAATGTCTATGTGTCGGTAGTCATAAAAATTTATCCGACTGCTCATTTACCCCCCTATATCATAAAAAAAAAATAGTAATGTATGTAACATATCACAACCACTGACAAAATCTTACAGATTACAGTTGTAAGCCGTGGACACTCTCAAATTAATAGATGTAGGAATTCGATACGCGATGTACCGAAGTAATGTAGCGGATAAGCTGGATGGAAAGGCTTACCAAATGCTGGAGACATTGAAATAAAATTTTTAATAGGTGCTAAGACAGTATTTTTTTTTAAGTGTATGTTGTTTTATGGATCCATTCCATTGTAGAAGGAATGGTAGTAAGAAAAGCGCCCATACTCCTGCGACAAGTCTCTAAGTCACACCACTGTATGAGCAATACAATAATATAGTACTGCACTTTAATATCCTACTTCCTACAAATATTTTAAATGCGAAAGTTTGTATGTTTGTTTGTTTCTTACTCCTTCACGCAAAAACTGCAGAATCGATTGTCATGAAATTTGGCACACACATAGAAGGTAATTTGGATTAACACAGGATAGTTTTTATTCCGAAAAAATATTCCTGTGGGATGTCAAATCATGATTTTCTATTTTCCACGAAATCGAAATTTACACTGGTAAAACCGCAGGGCGCATGTAAAAATAATTAAAATCGACGATACGGTAGCTTAGATAAAGTATTTTATATGTGGAACAGAATTTGATTCAAAATACGCAAGTCATAAAATAACCGAGACGAGGGAGTGAGGGTGACTACATTTTGTGTGGTAATCGGATTACAACTCCGATTCAGAGTTTCCATTTTCTTTTGACCAGATCTGGCGTAATAGTTATTACAAAGAGGTTGCGCTTTCTATAATCATGATCAAACCGCTGCAAAACCTACTTTTGTGCTGATTATGACTATATTGTCTTTACATCAAATGTTATATACGTCGAGCTTTTTTCTATTTTATCCGACTGCGTCTGAAGAAGGGCTAAGTTTTTCCAGTGTATGTAGGTGTGTATGTAGATTTCTATGTTCCCTGTTAAAGCCTCAACGGCTTGACAGATTTCACCACGCGAAGTGTCGTTAAATTCATGTTGATGATAAGATGCACCGGGTACGAAATATATTCTATTCGTTCAGAAACAGTTGTGTTTTATTTTTATATCAAATATATTTTTTTTAATTAAATTTTAGGTTATTAATAAATGTAAATTATGGGGAACATTGACTATGTAGGGGAAGAGGCAGCATTGGAAGACCCTCATCAAGATGAAGCACTGATCTCCGTGTCAGCTAGTTAACTTTGAATGTTGTAGCAGAAGTTCAATGAAAAATTACTATTGTAGGCAGATGGCAAGATGAGGCTGATGGTAGTGGTGCTGGTGATGAGTAAACGCAAGAAGTAGAAGAACTCTTTAGAATCCTATTTAGATTATAAATTTTTATTTCATCTCAAAAATGAAAGCTAAGCTATTGAGATTTAAAACAGTTTGAATTTGATTTTTTGAATGGTTAGCTGCTGGATTGCTGGAGGCAGATTATTCAGTGTGGTGCGATCGAGGGACAACTGGGTAGCCATAACATCGTGTTGTGTGTGTGTGTGTGACAACGCCTGTCATTCACCATCGATAGTTATCTGTGTCAGAACTCGTTTACTTTCTACATCATAAAAATAGCTTTATATTTAGCAATAGCCTTAGCTATAGGAAAATTTCTCATAGAAATATTTGTTGTATGTTTTTCAAACCTTTCCAAGACATGTTTCTGTAGCTAGAACAGTGAAAATTGGTAGCGCGCTTTGCGTTTATATCTTTCTCATATCCAGAATTTTCTTTTAAATTTTGGTTATGTTTATACTGCTGTCTCCCTGGTAGAATCACTCACAGGTAAGTCACTCACTATTACGAGAAAAGGCCCACCACTACAGACAGTTTCGAGCGACGTATTTTCCTAGCCAGTGTGATTGAGTTTTAGTAGGTAACCCACACATTTTCATCCTCGGATAACGCAAACGTTATCCGAGGATGAAAATGTGTGGGTGAAGACCCTACATACCCTGGTGCATGCCTTAAGGAAGTAGTAGTAGACCGGGGCTGTTATAGTCCGTAGGGATGCAAAACATTCCCTCCGCGTCGGCAAAACGGAGAGATATCAAGAAGATTTCCACCTCGAAACAAATTAATTGTTATATTTGGGATATAGACACAAATCTATCCAATACTTTATGATACAGCTGAGGTAAGAGCTGAGGCCATTTTATGAAACACACTGTTGCCAATTAAATTCGGTTACTTTTTTCTATCTTCTCTTTTTGTTCATATTTTTATTGTAATTATCGTATCCTTGTCGTTTTCAGTCTGTTTTTACAAATAAAGTTTTATTTATTTATCTATTTAATATTGCTCATATAAAGGGCAGTAACGTAACTCGATACGAACGTGTTGCAGAGTGTCGTGAGGGGGCGCTGCGGGCGGGTATCGGCTAGACTGGTCGGAAAGGCCCGCGTTCTGTTACAAATAATCCGATTAGGGCCGAGTGTCGTCTGTTAAACCGTGCCCCTTATACGACGTCCGCATATAAATTTCTAAAACATTCCTATATCCACGCTACGGATTTTTGTATCTTTTAACGTACAAAAATTCCGCAAAGTATTCCCAGGGTTTCAAAGGTACAAATTAATACTCACTCGGCAAGTTTTTACACATTCACTTACGCTTGTCCCGTCCATCTCCAATTACCTTAATATAATGTAATAAAAAAGAGAAAGTGCAATAAGTATAGAATAAGAAAAAAGTTATAAAAAAAAGTAATATCTATATGCGAAAAAAAATTAAAAAGAAACTATCGTGCTCTTAATATAATCATGCATAGCGTGGCTGACCGTTACTGAAAGCGGGTCTCAAGCGACTACTCTACGTGATGCTTCCGGTGGTGTCCGGGAAAGATCTATTTATGCTTATGTTCCGCACCGGCATATGCCAAGAAGTATGAACAGGTCACGAGCGGTACAATCGACAAAATATTTCTCTCCGGAATCACGTCGGGCAGACTGTGTATATATGGAGTGCCTCACTTACCAAACTTCGGAGGATGGCAACTAAGGTGCTCCACCACAATTACCGCTTGCGTAACCCTGGGGAAAATATTTTTCCGTGAATCTAACGTGTAAGTTATTCTTATTACAGTGAACGTTCTTATAAATATATTCTCAGTTACACAACATGTGAATCATATAAGGTGTGAACCTTACAACTAACATGCTTACTTTTATATCTAGAACACGTGAACAATTGGGAGTCTTTTGTTCGGGGGTGGCTCAAGTGACTGATGGTGTTACTTGGATAGGATTCTGCATGTATCAAATCTACTTATATATTAAATTTAAAAATAAATCACTAGACCGCTAGTCGGCACCTACGTTAAATAAATACTATACGATACACAATATTTGTTCTATTTTTAAATTGTTATTACAGACTAAAGGACATGTAAGCTAATTTTTTTTTACGCAGCTTTCTTTGTATAATTTTTTGCCAATGATTCCATCAAATTAGTTTATATGTCCAAAAACAAATCTAACACATCGGTAGCAGGATTAATAGAGATTTTATTATTATGTGAAGACAACTAAAGTTAAATATCCTCTACATATTTAATTTTTGCAGTATTTACCATTTTACATAAAAATAATAAAAGAATGAATCTGAAAAGAAAGTAAATATTAGTCTTAAATATTCAAGTTGGTTATGTCTATAAGTACATGATAATGATACGATGTGAACAAATATAATTATAACCCTCATTGCGTCGCACGTGGGTAAAAAGTAGTTAATGATTTGGCTAATGCGGTGATCACAGTCAGTTGGAGCCAATGAGTGAATAATGTGAGCTAAGGAAAAATGAAGCGTCATGTACAGTACTTAAAGTTCATATTCCCGCACGCAACGAATCCAATACGCCTTACTGACCTAAACGTCTAAATCTTCGATATCACCTGGCATATTTATTTATATTATTACTATCGATGTACTATTCAATATAATGATCTAACATGTAACTCAATAATACTAGTACCAATTACAATTCTTTCCCATGTTGTAGCTGTTATGTATCGCTTATACTTGCTTCAACCTCGTCGTATGTTAATAGGACTTATAAATTATAATTATTTTTAACGGGAACTATTAATTACAGTAAAATTTACTTTAACGAAATTCGGGAAGTTATTAGATAAACAAAAACAAGAGAAAATTGTACAAAAGGGTACTTGTTATAATCAATGACGTATAGGTACCGAAAAACTGTGAAACATATGTTAAGTTAAATTAATTTCAACTACTCGACGAATTGCACCCATAATTTCTAATATAATCATGTCTATAATTTCTTGTATTTATTGAACTTCACGTTTGTTTTCTTGGAAACATTACAAGTTGCCCAATAAACTTTTGTGCAATACATAAAAGCGACAGTACCTTACCAATAATAAAATAATCATTATTAGATACATCGAATCTATATAAAAATAGAGGTCTTAAAGAGAACGGACACACGGCTAACTCATAATATCCATAATATGTCCATCGTAAGTCAAAATTTAATAGCAACAGTAATTAATCCACTATATAATTAAAACAAGAATATATTTTTTTATATACCTAATTAATTAATAAAATCAAAGAGCACCAAAACCATGAGAAAATGACCTACGACCTACGTGTACGTCGGTCAATTTCTCACATGATAATAAATTACTGTCCACTGACCTCATAGCTTCAATAATAAAAAAAGTAATATAAAATAAGCCCCACATAATATATGAATAATATAAATATAATTATTTTAATTACGTAGAAAAGTATTCCCTTCTACGACTTAATAATTCATAGAAGATATAAATATGACGTTCTTTATTAGCATTTTTTTTTTCGTGGGTGTGATTATAACGATATGACTTATCAATATCTACTTAAATTAGATGATAAACATTTAATAACATTGTAGATAAAATCATCGTAGTCATTTTATCATGATGAACTAAAACTAACACAGTCGATTTTTTTTTTGAGTGTGATAATTAATGCCTATAAATATCTGTACAATTAGACGCATCTGCGTATTGTAGTGGGATAAAGGAGGAAACCTATCCAAGATGAACTTCATGTGATCACAATCCTACATTAGAGATATCACGTAAAATATGAACAAGTTACCTCCTTGGTAGTGGCGCCCCAATTAAGCTGCATTAAAGCAATAGCATTGTCTCATTCTATTGACTTTTGGAAAATAACATATTATATTAACATCGCTCGTACTTTGTCAAAACTAATACTACTGATTCTGCCGAGTGTTTTGTAAAAATATTTAAAATGAAATTTATAATCCGACAACCGATAACACACTATTGCTATTCTTTTTGACCAACCGCATGTAGACAGGTACCACTGGCTGGATTGGCCCCCATAAACCATAGTAAAAAAATATGTGACATCACTGTGAATAATGGCATTACGATTAAGGACCTGGCATGAAGATATGTCGTTGTTGTATTTAAAAATCTTGCAAGATTTATTTGGAACATTAGTCATCGCCCTCCTGATCATGATGCCGCATCATCACGTCCCACTCATCACATGACCATGACGTCACGTGGCACGCTACCGGCATCCGCCATTACAGAGGAATCTCGGCCCACCGTGATATATTGTGTATGATTCTTTGATAATACAACGGAATTTCGCACAAATTGCGAAGGTACGTAGATAACGTCGGCCTTCAAGTGCAGCTACATAAATAGAAAAAACTGTATATCTATGGTACCTATGAGTCAAAAATTATTTCATTACTATACTGTCTTTCCTTAATATTTTAATAGCATTATTCCTTAATAATAACACGAATATTTTTAGATGTTTTGAGATAACTAAACCGTGTTTTATGCTAGTAAATACACAATAGGTACACAAAAATTATGTTAGCATGGGTATATGAAATTGTAAAAAATTTACTTTGATCATAAGTAAAAAAAAATTAATATAGTATTAAAATTACAATAAAACTGCTTCAACCAGGGTCACAGCATCATGAGACAGATGTCCTGTAGAGACCGTAGTTACTGCAAAGCTTCTAAAATAATTAAATAAACCGCAATAAAATCCGGTAAAGTACTTATACTGTATAATTATTTTTTTTGAAAAAAGAAATTTGTAAGTTAAGTTTTTACTAACAGAGGAATTTTGGCAGGCCGTTAACATATTTTTGTAGGTGTTATGTTTTTAGTAACATTTTTTATAGCATAGGAAGCAAAAGGCCACCCGATGTAAAGTGATCACCATCGCCCACAGACATCCGCAACATAAAAAATGGGCGTTGGTTATCTCAAAATATCTAAAAATACTTTTGGCTACGATGCAGCACTACATGTGATACAGTTGTTTTTACGCCAAATCAGTAGTAGTACGATATGACGCTATCTTACACAATCAAAGGAATTATATTGAACGCAATGCCAAAGATAGCATTGTTTCGTTTATGTAATGTGTCGTGAATCATATCTTTTCGGTAGTAAATCAATAATGAATGATTATTACGATTGTGATAACTAGAGAGGACTGATATGAATGACCTAGTTAGTATTAATACACTCTTGTATTAAAAAACGAAAAAAACGTGTATTATGTGTACTTATGTCACGCTTTTTTTATTGTTGTGTGTCGTAATGTATCAGAAATAAGTATTAAGTCACTTTTATATTTCATTCACAAACATAATAAATAATTAAATGACTTTTGTTTCGTTCACATAGATTAAAATAAATATTTTCTTGTAATATCTTAAACACGTATGCAGGCATCATAAAAAAAACACGCTGATAATCTCTCACAAACACGCCAAAAGAATTATAAGTTATAAAACATCTTGAATAGAGGCGCGAACTAAAATCGTTTCATCTTCTAATAATGATCATTTCTTTAATGGTATACAAAGCAGGTGCAAACGGATCAACAGGAGTTGAACGTCGTCTGAGTCTATAAACATCCGCATGGCTATAAATTTTGTTGTTGCCTTTTCCCTGTTGATACCGGCAAAATAAAGCGCTTTTATTTCTTTCTCTCTTCTTAATTTTACAACGGGCCATGCGTTTTTTTCTCCTCTCTCCTCTTCTAAGTACTGGTATGTATGGGAAACATACTATATCACAATATATTTTAAATAAAGTAAAATAAAAAAATATGCAAATGGATACAATACAGCGAAATCTCTACTCATACTATAAATCTGAAGAGATTGTTTGTTTGTTTGAACGCGCGAATATCTGAGAATACTGGTCCGAATTGAAAAATGATTTCAATATTAAATAGTCCGTTTATCTAGGAATATTAATTAGACTGGAGTACCCAGATTATACAGGGTGGCGCTATTAGTAATACATAAGATAGAAATTGAACACTGTTCGTTTAATTGTTTTTAGAGTTGAGAGAGACCTCATATTAGCATAATATATTACACGCATATGTAGGCACCTTTTATAATAAATATTAAGTACATATAGGTAACTACTAACATATAATGTCGAATGATACATGCTCAATGTATCATACGACATACGACTTCTGAAATGTGGTAGTGATCAATTTAAATTTGTGTATAAAATAACCCGAGAACCCTGCTATAAATAGAATTTAAAATAGCGATAATTGTTTTTTAATTATAAATTGGCAGCTTCTACTGTGGTGTTGGCTAAATTCAGCAATTCAATAAGTCAGTGGGAGTCATGCGATAGTAATTCCATAATGTATGTATACATCTTTGTTGTATTTTATACTTCTAATAAATATACATGAAATGAAATGAAATAGGTACATGATATTTTTTTTTTTTTATGGGATAGGGGGGCAAACGAGCAGTTGTAGCCATTTTGATGACTACCGACGCCCATAGACATCTGCATAAAGACTATACAGATGCGCTGCCCCCCTTTCTCCTCCCACCTCCATGGGCCACCGGCTACTTACACACCGCACGAAAACGAAATAAGAATATTATACAATTTTAAGAAGAACAGTGCATTAAAGAAGTGGATTAATGAAAATTTTTCATTCAAAATAAAATTATTTTTTCTATTTCTATTTTGAATGAAAAAAAAATTCTTTAAACTTCAATTAAATCTACTACTGGTTTAACCCTAGCTCTGATATGAGAATATTATGTGAAATTAGACATTGTTTGTTTAATTTTTTTTATTTTGTCTTGGGGAGCCATCTCTACTATTTTATGTTTACAAGTGTATGCACTCTCTATTCACTTATTCCCTCCCCATTCCACTGGGACAGCAGTCCGACATGACTGGAGAGAAATCTTGGGCAGTTTTGGCTGCTTTATGTGCTCTACGAGGCTAGAAATTGTAGCGTCAACTTCCTGATTCCTAATTAGAAGTCAAAAAATCCGAAAATCTCAAAAACATTTCTTGGTACCTGGTACTCGTATCCAGAACTTTCAGTGGATAAAAATGCTAAGCACTAGGCCACGAGGCAGAATGTGTGGATTGAACGGTAAATATTTATACCCCATCAAACTCGAATCGGTTTTCTCGGAAAGATCGTAATGGATTCTACTAAATGTACGCTGTAGGTAACCCGGCCCTTAAATGTTTTCAATGGTAATCCCACCTAATATTACAAATGTAAATGTGTGTTTGTTTGTTATGCTTTCACCCCAAAACTACTAAACCGATCATAATGAAACTTGGTACACGTTTTCTTAGAGGTATTAGAAAGTACATATGACACTTAAAATAAAGAAAGAGCGAAGCCGCGCGTAAAAGCTAGTAATGTTATTAAACATCGTCACAGCTTCATTTTCGAAGTTTACACCGTTACAAACGATTTAAGGCTTTTTTATGACGCGTGGTATGAAAAATATGAGGAATAAAATTATGAGAGACGTAATCTATTGAACTATATAATTATTTTTTTTAATGGTATGAACGCGCAACGAGGAGTCAGAGCCATTTTCATGAATACCGACTCCCAAAGAAATACGCAACGAGGCCACACAGATGCGTTGCCCTCCATCCTCCTCCCTCCTACATGGACCGCTGCTAGACACCGCACGAAACACGACAGCACAACAGTCACTTTACGCCGGTGTAATGTAAGCGAGCTACCTCCCCGGTCGTGCCAGCCTAATCGGCTGAGCATACCGCACTTACGTCACTTGAGCTCTTTTCACTGCACGCCCATGTTTTCTTTGAAGGAGTAGTATACTCTAGCTGACGCACTCAATTTCCACCGAAAAATGCCAGATAAAGTGGTGATAAAATCGCCTGAGAGATAATGTTAAACGTAAGGATGTGTATAGTAATGAAACCCCGCATGGAAGTGGCACATGTAACAGAGCGAAAAGCACATTGTGAGGCAAACAAACATGCATTGTGGAGGACGGGTGCGGTGTCCGGCGATAGAGGTCACTCATTGAGAGCCCGCCAATTGAGATAATGGCCTCAAATGCAGATGATTACTAGCCCATTCATTGGAAACTAGCCGTTAGTGGCTCGCACACGATTTATATTATTACGATAAATTTGTATTAAATTAAGTGAACGTTGAACACGCACCGATAACGTATATGTTTACCTCCACGTAGGGCTGCAAGCCAAGATTTGGACGGACATGTCTCGCTTCACAGACCACGGTTGGTCAGGCCAAATTTACACGAGTCCTGTCCGGGTTTTGTTAGGCTTTTGACTAGTATACCAAAAAGACAGAAGAACTGAGACAGATAACTTTATCGCGAAACAAATGAGACTGTTAGAGTAAGTCTCAAAAGAATAATAATAATAAGGGCATAAGAGAAAACTACCGTTTTTTTTCTTTACCTAGTGTGTCATGCTTTCAATTCAAAATTTCCAGCAAAATTTGAGCCAGTCATGTTTTTTTATTTTTGGTCCTGGCAACCCTATCTCCACGTAATGTATGTCGGGACGCAGTTTGTTAGGGTATTGTGAGATTTTATTGGTACGCTGCGGACAGAAATGGGGTATTAGTGGAGCATTACGCATATCATATAATTTATTGGTTGTTTTACGATTCATCGACGTTAGATGGCAGCACGTGTATTGGTAAATCCAATCTGCCTTTTTCATATTTATGTGTCTTGTAACGATCTTGTTTGTTTTTATTTTCCTTTGTATGTTGTTTAGCCTGAGATAAGGCCTAGATTTCATATTGTTTTCCGGGTTATGTTTTTTATGTAAACTGTTATTAAGCATCATCCATCTATACGTATAATAAAACAGTAAAATTCGTATGTATTATTATACGTACATTGTATACGTACATTGAATATATTTACGAAAAACTAATTGGGGGCGATGTTAAAATCGTATTAGAACATTTTTCAATTAAATTTTTTGTTTGTTTGTTTGTCCGTTTGTCTATTGGCCCCGGCTAATCGCCGAAACTACTGTACGGATTCGAATGAACGGATTTTTATGGTGTATAGGTAGATACTAAGCCTGGTCAACGTCAAAAACACTTTACTGCGGTAAAATTTCTCATTCCTACGGGGAATCGGAATTATAATATCACTACGCTACGAGAACGAAGTCGCAGGCACCAGCTATAATATATTATATGTATATACAATACTGCAACGTTTGTCATGGGTTAAGTCATGTTTATAACATTTTATATTATTACGCTGTACAATTTTATCGAAGCTTTGTCTCGAAATAAATTCCATATCATTGGTTGATAATCAATCAAGATAGGGGAGACATAGAAGAGAATTCGGTACAGCGTACACACGTTGGCCTTGAGAATTCTAAAACGAAAATAACCTGATTGCAGCACTTGTGACAAATACTTACGCTAAATAATAAGGGTTGATGAACAAACTTAAAGTTGCCTTGGCGAAAAATGTGTGCCAAATTTTATTGTTCCTATTTTCACGACAACGGCGTAAAAAGAAAATTGGGTTGTCGCATTTCGTGTGGTGTGTAAGTAGCCGGTGGTCCATTCAGGGAGAGGAGGAAGGACAACAATGCATCCACATAATCTCTATGCGGATATTTATGGGCGTCTGTATACACATGGCTCTGACTGCTCGTTTACTTATTATACTATAAAATAAAAAACCTATTTTAAAGAGCCTCGCAGGTTGGAATAAGTCATAAGTTCATAATAACAAACAAACAAGATATAATAGAACCATTAACTCATATCAACTTCATCACACGTTTTTACTCGAGAATCGATCCTGTGGAAATCAGGATGAACTTCTTTCCGATCTATTCTCAACTTACCCAATACATACAGAAAATTTAAAAAAAATCGGTCGAGCCATTTCGGTCATAAATATAAAATTCATAAATAAGATGTGCCTATTACAATAGAACCAATTTAACGGATTTTATCGCTGTTTATTTTATTATTTTAAGTACAAGCCCCACGTTTCAGGTTTACAGGAACCATGGTCACGGGTGGACTTGTAAAATAATTAAATAAACCACGATAAAATCTATTTTATTTGGTTTATTAGTTATTTTATTGGAATATTCGTGTAAACTTAAGACATTATTAAGATGTATCTTCTTATATCAAATATGTAAAACTTAAAATTTTGAAGAATATAATTATAAATATTATTACTGGAATAAGTAAAGAATAATTCTTAGAATCTGTACAATCATTGTGCGATAGATATGCACATTTCTAATCATTATTAGCCCGCATAAAATTTAAAATATTCATTCCATATCGACTCATATTACCAGTATTCTAAAATAAACTCCAAGATAGCGGACTATCTGCAATTTTAATTGTCGACTATTTGACAAAGTATTCGCTCGTATTAAAAACCGTAAAGACCTACACAATCTATAATTGACTAGATCACTGTTATTTTAAAGCACTTATCTTTTGTTTTCAACTTATTCACAATTTAGAAACTCCTAAGCACGAAGTCTTAAAAACCTTAAAGACCTACAATCCATAAATGACTAGATCGCTGATATTTTAATGCTCATGTATTTAGTCAGGTTTCTTTCGTCTTCAAATTATTCACATTTTAGAAACTCCTAAGCACGTAGTCTAATTAGTATAGTAATAATCGTAAGTACGTTCGTAGTCTAGTTAGTAATCGACAATTGACTAGGTCGCTGAATTTTAAAGCGCTTATCTCTAATCAGGTTTTTTTACATTCAATTTTATTCACACTTTGGCGTTCGCAAAACAAAAAATTTGATCGATTTGTAAGATAAGTACAATGCAATAAAATGAATGTGTCATTTGGTGGTGGCCTAATGATTTACACACTCCCATCGTAACTCTGATTTACGAACGCTAACATCTATTTTTGAACTAGTTCGGCTCTCTTCACACTTTAATTATAGGTTTACAATATGACGAATGTAATTTTAGCTTTGTGGTTCGTCGTCAAATTATTATACAAGTAATATGCGTACGACACTGTTATTTATTTAAGACATTAATTGCAATTAACCGCTGTAGATGTGGTGTGAGGTAATAAATTATATTAATGTATTTGTATTGGGGATAAAACTATCATCGCTAACTCTTCAGAGTCAATGAAAAGCAGTGCCAATATCGCTAGAAGAAATACAAAAATACAACAGAAAAATTTGGCATATTTTTTTGCAAATTAAAACACTACAGACAAAATATTTCAAAGTTTGCAAAATATTATAAAAGCAAATCGATTGTCCTTCTATTGTTTTATAAATATTAAGGTTATATGTATTTTATAAAAAAATGACAACACGCATATTTTACAAAAAAAATTCAGCACGCACTTGATTAAATTTGGCACACTTAAAGATTTGAATCTGGAAATGAAAAAAAAATACTTTTATAAAAAAAATAGATGTAATGCAAGCAAAACCGCGATTTACAGCTAGTATATAACTAAACAGTGCTTGCTAGGTATTTAGCAACATCGAAATAACACAAAATAAACGGTGTCACGGGAATTGGAAAATAAACCGACGGCGTGTCTGTCGTCACTCCGAAGCACGCGGCAGTTCAACAGAAACAAACGTACTTAAAACGAAGCTAATAATGTTCTGGAATAGTCACACGCGACACAGCTCGTTTCAAAGTGAATTTTGCATGTGATAGCCTGGGGCTTTACATTGTCAAATAAAGATAGCGCGGGGCCCCCTTACAAATTCTATTCCCGCATTTTCTATCATTTTAAGAATTAATGTCTCGAATGTGTAAGCTTACACGATACAGGCTTAAAATGAAGACTAAGCTGTCGCGTTTGGTCCTATGTGTAAGTAGGCAGTGGAGGAAGAGGAGAAAGTAGGGCAACGCATCTATTCAATTTGTATACGGATGTCTATGAGTCGGTAGTTATAAAAAGGCTCCGACTGCCCACATGCCCCATAAACTATAAAAAAGCCCTGTAGGACATTTTTTATTGCACATATATTGCAGCGGGGCCCCGTTAAGCGCGGGGCCCCGTAGCAATTGCAATAATTGCTACGCGCTGAATCCGGCACTGGTTACACCTGATACGCACCTGGTTATTGTAAATCCTGTTAAAATATATCAAGGGGATTCCCTGTTTTCAAATCTTTAAGAATGAATAAATAATTGCCATCTATCTACACATAAAAGGAAATTATTATATTATTGGATTTACACTCTCCGCGTTTTCGCGTGTTTATCGAGTATAAAGACTTTTTCTTTTATTTTATGTGGAGGTGTTTTTTTACGGACAGCGATTTTATCGCTGGGAATTTGTATGTTGCTATGTTATATTTTAATTTTCTCTCATATTGAATGATTTATATCTTCTTGAAGTGTAGGACTCAAATTGTATACATTGAAATTTAATATTCAATAAAATAAACTTTCAAAAAGAAAAATAACACCTGATATTTATAATAATAACAGGGGCTTATAATGACGAAGAAACCATTCATTCAATAAAAATAATTAAAACCTAAGAAAAAAAAATGGAAGAAACAGAACGAAATGAATATAAAATAATGTAATTGTAGTAATGAAATATAAGCAAGCGTTACACGTGTTCACATTTTCATGAACCAAAGTGAAACTCGCATAAATTTATGATAAAACGGAACCTGAACAATGTAGTAGACAACTAACTTTGTTAGGAATAAAACCGGTAAGATAGTGTACATACTTTAAGTACAATTTCTTTTTTTTAGTTTAAGTGAGCTAATGAGTTAGACCGTCTGAATGACGTCAGCGTAGTTACTGATGTGTTGCCCTCCTTTCCTCAATTGGGCCACCAGAAACTCATTAACGACGGCATAGCTGTTAGTTTAAAGCGATATGAGCTTCGTATCTTTTTTATTTTATTATTTATCAGCCAAATAAAACACCTCCAAACGTGAACCGTCAAATTATCCAACGTAAATATTAGACACGGCCGAAACACGAAATGAATCTGAGAAGTTTTACAGCGTCCAAAACTTAAATTGATTCGAAGCAGCTTTTATAATATGGGCTTCAACCAAGCCGACTGCCAAAACTCTACGGTTACTATTCATCTAACTCATACATTCCTAATGGATATGCGTTGAAAGAAACATAGTTTTATTCTGCGTCCAGATAAATTATGTTTTTATTAATGCACAAACTAATGCTAGTAATAAATAACGAAAACAAAACAGTTATGTATCATTAAGGCACATGTAAATTCTTTTCAATTGGCAAGGACTGGCGCGTTGTGCTCGGTAGAAATGTCAGAACAATGTGAATGGACTCAAGTTTTGTTTGTTTATTTATGCATACGTCCGCATGCAAGTGCCAACAGAGAGATCAGAAAGCATTTTTGAATGTAAGTCACCTGATGGTTATTGCAAAAATTTCAAGATATCTGAACTAGAGCTAATTTTAGATAGGTACGTTTGATATCTATAAATATTTGGATGTCTTGCAGTTAAACGGAAGAAATGAAATACTTCGCAACTAAGATACAATTCGAGTAAATGTAGTAACGCTAGGCGCCAACACAAAACTCGCTATAGAAACATACGAATTTTTTTGTCGTAAAGTCTGGAAAAATCCTAACACCTTTCAAATTCAAAACCCTAATCCAAACCCTAAACCCCTGATCCGACTTCTACTAGACCGAGATGTTGATTGCATTTGGAAATTCCATAAAACTTGAATGTTACTCATCAGATCTAAATTGTGGACACAGACACTAACAAATATAAGAAAACTGAAAAACGAGAAAATACAAAATTCCTACTATGAAACCTATTTTTTATCTGACTAGCTGCGTCCCGCGTTCTCATCCGCGTAAGTTTCAATGTCGAAATATCGGAATAAAAGTTGAAATATACTTTACGATATATTCTGAGACCCCAGAATATTCGTAGGGGTTTAACCACAAACATCGTCACGTCACTTTTATATTTAAGATATAACTATACGAATAGAACGTTATCAGCTTAAATCTGCAGAATTCTCAGGTATACCTACATGTGAAAAACACACATGCATATATTCGAAGAACAAATCCTACTTTAGATTTTCTTCCAAATTTTTTTTGGTCGTATTTTATCAGAGGTCAAAACTTTTTCAAATGTCTAAGTGAAAAGGTTTGACCTACGACAGTGTTTATGGATGTAGGTACTTAAAGGAATATGTTACATAAGTTTTATACAACCCTAGACAGCATATTTTCTGCCAATTACAAGCCCACTAACGATTTTTTTAACTTTATGTTAATATTTATTTTAAAATATTTTTTAATAACGTAAATTTTAAAAAATCTTTTTTTTATATTCATTAAAACTTTTAAATATTTATACCTAAGCTTACGTCATCTCACATTCAACATACTTTCATAATGAGTTCATTGAAATAAATATAATAAATGGCTACCGATTTTTGCCTATGTCGAAAATGTGAAACAAGTTGTAAAATACGTAAGAAATTAAATTCCACTGCGGTTTCATATGATGACTGTTAAAATTTATTTACGTTCTGTTGATACAGCTTATCATTTTTAACTCAATCTTTCAAGCAATAAACTGATAATAATGTAAACGGAATTTTGTAACAAAATGCAGTTTCCATATTACATTTATTTTTCGAATAAAATATAGATTCAAAATAAAAAAAATATACCAGGTTTTTATGCTATTCTTTATGCTCAAGTCCGTCCGTAACTATTATTAGGGTCCAGGCTTGACGTTCTTTGATTTGCCCAAGAGAGGAAACCTCTCAAAACCGAACTACGTACGAGGTTGTCAGATCAAGATCAAATTTTAGAGCGCGTAACTTACGCGTATTTACGACATCGTAAATGACGTTCTGCGGCAATCAAAATTAAGGCGTTCGGATTGGATATTTTAACGGCAACACCAGGGCTGTGGACAGAAGGCCGCATATTAAATTTGGGACACAAATTTAGTGGCCCATTGCACGCAATATCACTTTGATATTTAGATCCTTTGAGATATTTAGTTATTATATTTAATGTTTACTAAGAGGCTGCCGGTGCAGTTGAATCAGGCGGGTGCGATAGCTCTCACATATGTAAGACTGTAGGTAATGTGATTGATTTTTGAGGTTTTCAATTGAACGTAAGTCATTTGATTCCTATTGTAAGTTGCTCAACATTATATACGCTGACTTCAAAGAAGTCAAGAAGTCTTTTATGTATTAAAAGTAAGAGGTAGTGTCATGCTATATTGCAGCCTTATTCGCTCGTAATTACCTGGGAGGTGCCTCTGACTCACATTAACGCGGAGGTACCTCTGACTCACATTACCGGTGAGGTACCTCTGACTTACACAATACTGCCTAAATGGGTGGTCGTCACACAACACGTGTGTAACAAATACTGAAAACTATTTTTTATTTAGCATAGGAGGCAAACGAACAGTTAGGACACTTGATGTTAAGTGATTACCAACGCCCACAGACATCTGCAACACCAGAGGTCTATCAGACGCGTTGCCGGCCTTTGAGAGAAGAATGGTTAATAGTTTTTACTTTCTTCTTGTTTTAATGGCAGAACGGTTATACATATACATACAAATAACACAGTAGGAACTAGTTCTAGTAGCCGTACATGTGTCGGTATCGGAATCTAAATGGATTAAGTGCATGGGCTATCGCGGGGCAGCGGCGGTGCATGCGGCGCCAGAGGTCGCGGTATCGAGTGACGAGTGATAACAGCCATTCAGCGGGAGTAATCAGGTCAAGACTATGTTTATACTACATTACCTTCTAATACTCATTATAATCATTTAATCGTATAATTAACTAGTCCATCTTAAAAGAAAATCCTATTAATATTATAAATGCGAAAGTTTGTATGTTTGTTTGTTTGTTTGTTACTCTTTCAGGCAAAAACTCCTGAACCGATTTTCATGAAATTTGGCACACACACAGAGTAACTTGGATTAACACAGGATTGTTTTTATCCGGAAATAATGTTTCTATAGGATGCCATGGGATGATTTTCTATTTTCCACGGGATCGAAATTTAAGCGGATGAAACCGCGGGGCGCAGCTAGTAGTTAATTAAAAGTGCGATCATGATTGAAGTCATTTTATGATTTTTACATTACGCTTTAGCATGCGTTAGGTTTATATCCATCAACTATCCAATCTAATATTGACTCTTGTAGATTCCTTAAGTAGTAAGTAGTAGTAGTAGATACGTACATCGTGACAGGTGGATTCCAAAATCCTTACGGATTTTGCTTATCGATCCTTATCGATTGGAAGGAGGATTCCGAAATCTTTCTCCTTCTCCTTCCAAAATCGATTTAACTTTAAACCAGCTGCAGCAGCAAAGCCATAAGAGAAAAAAGGTAGGTATGCGTTTTTAGCTCCATGTTATTAACCTGCATTTTACTCCGTCCTTGGTATGACTTTAATGTATGTGACCTATAGCTAACTGCTTACAGTGCAGTAGCAAGCTATTGAAATCCCTTATCAATTCTAATATAACAAAGGGGAAAGATTTGTATGTATGTATGTATGTAACGAAGAGACTCCGAAACTGCTGGACCAATTTCAAAAATTCTTTCACTATTGGAATGCATGCAATGCATAATCACTGATCAATTTATATCAATCAATGTATTTCGGTGCTACAAAAATACAATCGGATCCGGTAGGTGGCGCTGCTGTCGGAATATAAACTAATAAGTGGCCTGACGGATTAGGTTGAAGTTTTATATGTGTACCTATTTCTATAGCTTCACAGACGAATATATTATATATATTATGTATAAAAATGTTTGTTGTCTGTATGTTCTTTCTAGAATCATCAACTGAGAGAAGAAACAAAATTGAGAATGCGATAATCTTTAGTAAAGTTGTTCTGAATGCGCCCACGAAGATTTCTAAGTTGGTACAACCAATTTTGGATAAATGACGCAACTGTCATTCTAATGAATTTTAAATATTGCTGTGATAGTTTATGCTGATTTATCTGTTGGTGGCGTAGCAGTGCATGCAGAGTACAGCTAGTAATGTTATATGCACTATTTGTACCTGTAACATATTACATTATACTTGTATACTGTAACATAGAAGCGTAGTACTGAATAAAGAATTTATATTCTTTTCTATTCTAAAATTACTACGTGGAACATTAATTTGTTTCGGTCGTTACAAGACGTTTTTGAAAATCGCGTCCCCATTCTATGAGTTAATTCTGTCCTCAGTTGTCAAGACTGTGCTGATTTCCTAATGTGTTTCCAATTTGCACCAAAATGTGTTAAGTATTTAATTGCTTACATTTGACTAATACAGACATAGATTAGTTCAAGTTCTTTTTGAAGATACTAAAAATATGGGTCTTTCCGGTTTATATGACAGCAAGTACCTATAAAGTCAGTTTAAGGAGAAGGTGGATAAATTATCTGGACCCGAAAGTATACCAGGTGGGGATTATTATACAACAATAAATAAAATATCCAAACACGTTTTTAGACTACACACATCTATCAAATATATCCAGTAGTTTATTCACAAATTATTCGTAATTTTTTCAAAACTCTACATTTCATAGTTTCCACAGTTTAAAACTACGGCGCTATTTCATGATATTTCCTGTGTCTCTGATGATGATCAGGTAAGCGTTTATAGGATCATGGAAACAGAAATAGATAGCGTGGACTGGTTTTGTCATTCATCTAAATGAGAATCGGTTACTACATGGTACATTCTGAGGCTCAGGTAAACGGAATGAAAGGTTCTCGGAAATGAAAATATTTAGGACGAACTGGTTTTATACTATACGTTAGGTAGAAAATACACTTATTAATGATGAACTTATACCATATAACATATTACTTTTATGCAGACAATAATTTCTAAAGTAAATTCATAATCAAAGACGTAATCACGTTATACACGCAAAAGAAATACAGATGAATTGAGAACTTCTCTACGAAAATATTTAAAATAAACCGCAAACCTTGTACATTAAATACAATTTTCATTTTAAAGGAATCGAATTTGAAGGAATTTGAATTGATATCTTTAAATGCTAGTAATAAATTTTTGCGATTAAACAACTTGCCCCATACCTGCTAGTCACAAAATACTATTCCAAATATTTGCTGTATATGATAACAATTCGATTCTCGTACGTATACATAAAATAGGGGAAAATTACCTTATCTTTAATTCAAAGGATTATTTACGTAAGCGAATAAAATCGTATTACACTCTTAACCTTGGATTTATAAAAAGGGGGAGATATTTGTAACTTCTAGAACTAGCAGAAAAATCACGTACCTACACATTTACGAAATATTGTATTTTCTTATTTTGGGAGAAAGGAAAAAGTAAGTCGTATTATAATCTAATCTTTTGTTTTTGCTTTTAGTTACATTTTCATCGACAAATGTAAAATAATTTACAATAAAAATGACACATTAACCAAACTAACAAAACAATACAATTCTATTTAAAATTCCTATATGGAAACTACACATATGATAATCACAAATCCTGTGTAACATGCCGTTATTTGTAAAACAAACCCGACGAATGTTTTCAAATATCTAAAGCGGCGTATTCAAAGTATTCACCATAATCCAAGCTGATGTAGTGTCATAGAGCAGATGTTGTCGATAAATAAAAACATCAACGCAATTAAGATGCTGAATCGATTAGTCTATCTAAATAATAGTGATTCGTACACAATTAGACCGCACTTTATTATTTAACCAGCATTCGGGTAATAGTTTTACGAGTTGTGTCGCTCGGATTCGCCCGACGTGTTTATTCCTCCGTCCATGATCTTATCACGCCGTCCAGACACGTGTTCTGGCTTCACTCCAAGCACTTTCTCTAAACTGGAATAAAACTGAACCTTTAGGAGTTACCCTCCATCAATTGAGAGTTACAAATTTTATACTCGACATATTGGCTGTTTAAACCGAATAGATTGCTTTACTGTGAAAAGTTTACTAAACTATACAGAATATGTTTTTAATAGCTGAATTACAGACTGCTATTCTGGAGAAGTAAATCTATGCTATGGTATAAGACAAGCAAACAATCGGAGCCATTTTCGTGACTGCCGACGCCCATAGACATCCGCATAGAGGCTATAGAGATGCGCTGCCCTCCTTTCTCCTCCCACCTCCATTCGCCACCAGCTACTTACACACCGCACGAAACGCAACAGCACCGCTGTCACTTTACGCCGGGCTCGTGTAAGCGAGAGGTACCTCCCCGGTCTTGCCGACCCAATTCAGCCATTTATGCCAATTATTGCCATGTAAATCGACATGAAAGGACGGACACTATCTGTTGTGGGAGTTTCAGGACTATTAAATAAGTCCAATAATTGGCAAGTAACTCTGCATTACTGCACAATGTGATGTATCTGCCGTTGAAATAATTGAAGGCTAAAGTAATAAACAGCCAACGTAACGCTCACCGGCCGCTGTATTTGCATAGCGATAAAACAAATTAGTAGTTAATATTTTGTAGCATCGTGGTACGGTACAGTATCCTCTATTTGCTCACTATTGCTAGAACTATCGACTTAGAGACTTAGGATCGAAAATAAATTACGAGGTTATAAATGGCTAAAATAAAATTAAAAGATCGATAAAATATGTAATGATGTTTAGAGTGTAACGAAATGATGATCCCGCTAAGGATGTTTTCAAGTCGGGGCTAAAGTTGAACCAGTGCTAGAGTATTAATTTTATTATATATATATTATTTTTTTTAAAGAAATAGTATACAAGGTTGATAAAACCGAGAGGCATTAAATGAAACCACATATTTAGTGTATTATTTTCAGGCTACACAACAAAACTCATATCAATCTTAGCAATATTTTAGCCACAGAAATTTTTTAAAGTTTTTTCTCACTTCGTACACTCTGTATTGTCAGCTCTGAGCGAGTTTGCCGCTTGTTGCCGTCAGTACAAAGCATGTTTTCATGTTTTCGCTATTCTTCGCTATACGTATATAAACGTTTTTCTTTCTTTTTTCTTTCTATACCTTCTTTGAAAAAAGTATTTTCGTATACTTCTCGTAAACTTCTTTTTAATAGTTTCGGATTAACAGTAGGCACTGATAGCCTGCTTTTATCAACTTTGTATGTATATACGTACCCTACGTATATACACACAAAACTAACTTTTACATGATGGACGATAGATAATTGTTTAGAAATGTATTACTTGTAGAGGAAGTAAGCCATGAGAGATGCAACAATTACGAACCCAAGGCCGATGGGTTTATAAGTTTAAAGTGGACGGTCTAATAACAACCAACTCTGCGATCTAATCAGATTGGATAGGGCATGTGACCATCGTGACGTCAGCGCGGGATTATGCTCTGACGGGGCCCCGGGGCTTAGAGACCTTACAGTTGAAAAGGGGTCCCTTTTATTGGAACAAAAATGATATTCCGCAGCAGCCCCTCGTAGCCCCCACTTGGACTTGCGTGACGTGTTTAGAAAACATTATAATTGTACAAATAAGGAGAAAAGAGGGCAGCCCATCCGTATAGGCTCTAAGCGGATGTCTATGGTCGTCATGAAAATGACTCAGACTGCCCGTTTGCCCCTCTATACCGTTAAAAAAAGTACACTTATTGGCTTCAATTTGCACGTTATAACAGGTATCGCAATTATGACCACCGCAATTACTGTAATACAGTAATGGACGGTGGTGGAATGTGCGATGATCGTAAAAACTGATCACAATGTGTTGATAGTAAATGATATACAGTTAATTAAAACTAACACCTGTGGGTATTGGAGAACTTGAATGGTATGAGGGCCTTCACAATTATCACGACGTCGCCATTTCAGGCTCGAGTAGTAAATGCTGTTAATTTTGAAGTAAAACTTCTTTACGCGCTCTTGACTTGAGGAGTAAATTGGCGAGAGAGGAAAAATCACACATCGGGCGAGGCCAATGGAAGTTGTCATTCAAATTCAAAATTCAAATTCGATTTAAGTGAAACTTTTTTGTATTTAAAAAATAAATATCATGTCATTGTAATTACGATGAAGAAAATAAACAATTAACTTTTTCTTCTTTTAACTTCAGTTGTGTGGTCTAAAGCACACACTTTTTTACGTTAATAACAAGAAAAAATGGTGAGTACCGAGTTACATCCGACTTGGTTCTACAGATGAAAGGTTGACCTCTTTTATACCATCACACCAATGGGCCACTAAATCGCAACAAAGACCACGAAATGCGACAATATAATTGTCACTTCACGTATGTAATTGAGAGGTACCTCCCGGATCGTTACGGCTGTACTTTCGGCGATATTTTACCTCCATAATCCATTAATAGCACTAAATTGTCTAACAAGACACACATATAAATTTATGTCTATTTACAAATATATTACTAACCAATAAGTAGGTACTACTAATCAATCAGTAATTGAAACATAAATGTGTCTAAAGAGTTAGTTTCAAATTAAGTATAACATGAAATAAATGATTTAGTGGCTTGTTAGGAAGACATAAAACTTATTATTGGATATTAAAAACTAACCTTGATTGCGGATCGTTTTAAATGAAACTCCTAGCGCGTGGTCGTTCTCTATTAATGTATTTTCTTGGAAAACTCGTGACGTATGGAGCTGTTAATTCCTAGTGGAGACTGCTAATGAACACGGCGAGTGCGACTACTTACTAGTGTTACTATAAGTATGTATAAGTGCTGAGTTTCTGAGAGTTACATTGCAATCACTACATAGTATAAAACAAATTCGCTTTCTGCTTTTTAAAATTACTTAACAGATTTTGATGAGTTTTTTTAATAGATAGAGTGATTAAAGAGGAAGGTTTATATGATAATTCCATGTTTGAAGTCCGAAAATCTACACGGGCGAAGCTGCGGGCGTAAGCTAGTATTTTATAACATACAGTTTCAAAAACCCATCAAAATCGGTTGCGTAATTTTAAAGATCTAAGCATATAGACACAGACGGCGAAAAGCGACTTTATTTAATACTATGTATGTGTATAATGTTGTTTTTTTTGTTTTTATTATATCTATCACTGGGTCTCACGCAGATCTTTAAGTTACCTGAGACGCATTTAAATCAAGCTTCTATTATGTACTATCAGTTCGCCACGGCTTTTTAAAAATGACGTACTGACAAATTGATATTTGCTACCATTTTCAGATCAAAAGACTTCGTTAAAGTGTTTTTGATCCGAAAATGATAGCAAATGTCAATTTGCCATCATAATTTTTTATGTAATTTTCAGATTTAAAAGACGTTACACTGTAAATTTGCGGAGAGAAAAAAAGCAGAGAAAAGTACACGAAATAAAATAATTTTCTCATCGTTAATTATGTTTTCTCTTTGAAATTTTAATCTGTGAAATATGAAGAAAAATGAAAAAAGACGTGGATGATGTAGCAAGACAGATCCGTGATCGAGGTCAACGGTACAGAGAAACTATCTCGTATCGTAAATAAAATATGGAAAAGCCAACAGATGTGTTAAAGATAATATTTAGATAACGCAGTCATATCTTCAATTGAATCATAAACGGAATCTGGATAAAATATTAAAATATAAAATATATTACTTTTCCAACATCAAGATCAGTGTGGCGACGCCATTTTTTGTTGTTTCATATTGTTTACGGCATGAGAACCAAATATGTATTGTTACTCCCGCCTGTAGTTAGGTGTTCTGGAGTATGGATCAACAAGTTGGTTGAAAACTGTATAATAGATACGATTTGCCTACAATACTGATTGACGATACAAGAATACTTGTATAATCGTCAATAAGTATTTTATGTTACTGAGCTAAAGAGGATATCTTCAAAATAACATAACTTTCTATTCATTTCAAATAAATTAAACGCTATATCCGTACGTTCAATTGCATACATCTAATAAATACAATAATGAACACGATTTTAAAACAAAATTATAAAATTAAGGCGAGCTTTTATGGCGTTGTTTAGCAAAATTTACTGCAGCAGTAAAAGCCATAACATTGTAAACATCGATTCTAAACACTACGACTAACAATAAACACAATTTTGTAACAAACATTGTATTATATCAGCTCCAATAATCGTATTTTAGTCTATTATCACATCGTTATCATGACGATTGACAAGTCAGACTGTATAGCTAAATAGTATGTGTGAAATATTACAGATTCGATAGTACAGGGCTTCCCAACCAGAGGCCGCCACTTCTAGAGAGGCGTAGAAACGTGACAAGGGGCATAAGGCAAGTTTGAAAGCAGGTATAATGTGATAGTAAAAATTCATTCATTTTGTTAGTTATTGTTGCACTTTCACATTCAACAACGTTATTTTAATCAATACTGTTATAGATAGAAAGAGAAACTAAACCAAAAATCAATTAACATTTAGTTATGTCTAAAACATGGCAGTCCTGTTAGCTAATTAGTGTAGATAATAGGTATATATATATATATAGCTTAAGTTAATTTTCGTTATTTATAATCAAAATTAATTATTTCAGTCGTTCAACGTAATAAAATATGCAGTTTTCTTATAAAAACATCACATTTGCCATTTTATGAATTGTAGGAATTTCACATCAGATTTAAAAAAATAGGAGACTTCTATTTCTATAAAAACCCAAACAAAAATATACCTACTTACATTGTTATCATTTTAGTATTGGATAAATATAATCTTTTGAAGATTACTGTTATATTATTTTATTTTAAAGATCATTTATGCACATTTGCTGTTTTCTTTTTTATCTTGTATACACTTGCTTTCGTCTGGTATATGACAATATGTGTGTGCAAGAGACGGTGAGCAATATAGCGCTACTCTCAGCATTACTGTTACACACATTTTTTTTCTATTATTTCTTAATTGTTATTATTTATTGTTTTCGCGTCCCATTACATCTATATTTGTGTAATGAATCAGAAATTTGAGTCAGTCAGATTCGACGATTTTTTTTCTATAATAGAACCGCCATTGAAAATCTGATACAGTTTATTGCTCTTTTATGTTAACTCTACCTCCTTCTGTAATAAGTTGACATATATTTCTTTAATTTTTAACGTAGAACTAAAGGAAGCCATAAATAAAACATAGGTAAAAATTTCACTCATCCCTAAGTATGCCACTAAACTAAAAAACGCCTCAACTTCGGTCCTCGCTTCACGCTAGCGTCAATTACCATCTCGTTTGCAATGCGCTTCTTACTTCGCCGTCACAAAAGTAATAATAAAAGGAGACGAATAATGCAAAACAATCTTTACGGCGTACAAAGTATAGTTTATAATTGTTGAAAAAAGACCACGATTTATGACGTTTCATGACGGAAATGAAAGTAGTGAAGTCGTGTGCGCGACACATGAGTAATGACAACGTGGCTGAGCGTCTGAGCGGTTGCAGATGCGCGTGTCCTATGATTGGGCGTCGTTACGTCCTGGAAAATATTCCAAAATTAAATTCCTGTTCATATCGCCAACTGTTCCAAATAGAAACTGATAAAATGTACGAGTGAGACTTGAGGAAAAGTGTTAATTTCTGCAACTGGAACAATTAGAACTTATTATGTTTAATCAACTTGAATAAAATATTATATTGTTACATATAACATGATCTACATGATTATACACCACTAATAAACATAAATCTGTAGGTTTTTAGATGTAATTATTTTGTTCATTACTGATACACAGACCACTAAATGTAGAATATTCTCATAGTTGGAATGAGCAATGCTTAAAGTTTTATTAAGACGCCTAGGTACACAACAGCTACTAATACTACTAAACAAAAAAATCTTCAAAATGTGCTAAGTTGTATTTGCTATCTGTACTATATTTACTAATCACATTTTGATTACTATCTACTTATAAATAACAATGACTTTGAGCATTGGAAATAATTTAATCAATTATAATTTGTACTTAATAATATGCAAACATTCATAAAACAAAACTCTACTCACATCGAAAAGAATATAACTTGTCAAACAATATCGTAATGTAATTCCTAATAATGGCAGGATTGGAAATTGAATTAAGCTCGATATGCTATCTCTATAATATGTAAGTAGTTGACTACCGATAGTATAGAGACAGAGATAGGCAACGAGAGGGTGGCAAGCGGGCAATATCACTGACCCCGGAGTAAAGGAGCCCTCGGTCACTTAGGATCGTAAACAAAGGAGGCTCTCATCGTTCATCGGTCAATCAATGAAGGTAAGACAACCAATATATGCCGAGCTTGTGTTAGGACAGAGAGCGCCAGCCGAAGAAGTAATAAGGTTAGTTACGTATGGTACGTTAATGCCCTAGACTCATGCTCATAGATAACTTCATCACCCAACCTCATCAAAGTCATCCAGAAGCATTACTAACCCCACGAGTCAAGAAAGGCCACGGCAGAGTCTTGTGTAAAAGTCACACAACCACCCTCGATTCGACATTTCCATCATGCTTTTACCTCAAAATACGTGCACAATGATGAATAATTGTTTCCTAATGATGTATTAAGTTTACTCAAATATTACTTATTACAAAAACAACCTTTACTAGCCCTTCGTTTGAGAAGCTTCACCATGCTCAAAGGTGTACGGGCTTGTTAAATAAATAAATAAACCGCGATAAAATCAGTAAAAGTAATTTTATTGTCATAAGTATTATCTGTACTGACTCGGGGATAAGCATTGCAACACGGAGTTCCTGAGATAGTTTGGCAGCCCGGCAAATATCGCTGAAAATAATTTAGATCGCCTATAAATCTGTCTTATCCTGTGACTGTCCACTGTCATCTGTTCGCATTATGTGAATGTTTGTTTATGATGCGTTTATCGTCGGCCAATCGTCGCTGCTGTAAAATGTGATTAGTGATCTACGGCTGTTTGATCGTACCCAATATGTGTATCGATTTGAAATTATCTCTTTGTGATAGTTTCTTGATATCAAAACGGCTATTTTTAATATTAAATCTGCTATAAATTTCATGTAATCTAATACATTTTATAATATTTCCATCTAAGACTACAATATTTCTAGATTGGTATTTTATAGGTATTTTAACGCACATAGAGTTTGCTGCCTAAATGCTAAGTAGACTTAAAAGTCTGATGATCTGTTACAAACATTTCAATTAATTACTTAATACCTTATTGAATTTCATCAGCAATCCCTCGCTCAATCCAATATACGCTTAGAGTGAAAATAAAAAAGTTTTCATAGTAAGAGTCATGAAAGAACTGAAAATATTTCTACCGCGTTCTTCTGTGTATGTGATGCATCAGGGAGAGCAAAGGCACGAGCAATTTGTTCTAGTTCACCAACTATGTCTACCATTATCATTTCAATTCGTGTTTCATCACGCAGATGACAACCCTAATTAGATCCCCGAATTGGAAGTTCGGACAACTTCCCAAACGGGCAACGTAATTACGTAAAGTTTGAAGTGGAAATTAAATAACGACAATCCCCTGCATCAGTCACCCGCTGCATTATTCAACGTATGCAAAATCTTTGAATTAATTATGAAGGTAAAGATGTCTTCGCGTTTGCCCGAGATAAAACGCTCGTTTCGGGATTCAAAAGGAACTCTTTGTCTTATTCGATGGGAATTCAATGTTTTCAAAGATTTTCTATTATATTTGGATTGGATTTCACTGAATAGTTTTATTACTGGCCTGAAAAGAGCGAGATGTTTTAGAAAGATGTGAGTTTTTTCCACAATAATATCAGAATGCTTGACGAGGTCAAATGCATTAATCGTAAACAATAATGGACTGCTGTATATTGTGTATTTTATGTATGGTTTAAAAAGTATAATTGATCATATAAAAAATGCGTGTTTGTCTGTGCCCTTTATTATAGAATCGCATACTTTGCATGTGATCATGATCTCTAGCTAAGTTGTGCATGAGCCCACGATAGTTTCTGAGATAGGATTTTTTAAATTTTGAAATAAGTGTATTTCACCCTTTAGGGGTTAAGATTATTAATTATGTAACACATGTAAAGGAGCCGTACTCCGCGCTTTTTTAAGTTTGTTATATAATTTAAAACAATTAGGGTAATATAATTTTAATTGATGTTTGATGTAATGAAATTGACAATTAGTGTACTTAACAATATTGACAATTGATATTAAAATTATTTAATTATTTACTATTTAATGTTAATTTTAAAGCTTGTTGATTCATTCATTTATTGATATTTGCACATCGCGACGTACGACGTAACATATTGCATATCTCCTAAATTTGAGAACTACATTATATTATATACTGTAGGAAATAAATAAATAGTATTAAAATAATATTAGGAGAAATTATGAATACATACATTCTTGGTGAATACTGTAACATAAATAATCACATGTCGCTACGTTTTGTAGCACTAAGAAACGAAATAGAGATGTCGGTAGTAAATAATCCTCACCGGGTTAACGAGGAAAGTGACGACTTACTGCGACTTTGTAGAGCGTCGTCTCTGTCGCTCGGAGAAAGAGTATCTACTTAGAGATGTTGAAACTGAAATCGATAGGTAATGCCATGCTGTAGTTACAAGTGACGCTACACGTCTGTTGGTTAACTTCTTGTTAGCATTTATGTGTATTATAAAAAGCCTTGAATAAGAAAAAATGGCCTATGGAGGTGGGAGGAGAAAGGAAAGTAGCGTATCTATATAGCCTCTATGCAGATATCTATGGGCGTCGTTAGTCATGAAAATGGCTCCGACTGCTCGTTTGCCCCCCTATATCATTTAAAAAAAAAAAAAAAAAAAAAACACAAAATAGAGAAATCCCTCTATAACCAGTCGATTCCTTATAGTAGCTTAATATTTCCTGACAAACCCTTGTTCATATTACAAACATGAAGTCTCTCGCATTGAAGATACACTCCAGTAATTACTATGAGCTGCTAAACCGATTATCTTATTTTATCAATCACCTCATACTGTACAAAGTACATGAAAGAGATAACGCTCTATGAAGCCATCTTAATCCGTATGCCTAACTCTTTGGCTTACCGTGCGTTATACGTATGGTACAGGCACGATGGACTTCCACATACAACACTGGGCTTTCACAGGCTACTCAAGTTTTAAATGAACCACAGGAGAAGTAAGAGTGGTTTGATTAAGGAGCCGGTGACCCATGCAAGTGAGAGGATAAAGGAGGTAAATCATCAGTATAAACTCTATGCGGATTTCTATTGGCGTCGGTAGTTATGACAATGGTTGCCACTGCTCGTCTGCCCCTTTATACTAAAAAAAAACATGTTTGAGACTTTCGTGTTTATTACACATATTGCAATTACTTTACGGGTTTTAACACGGTAAAAATTAAAGGCCAAAATATATACCTTTGCCCGACGTTTCGACTGAGTTACACCCACCAGCCACGGCTGGTGTAAAAAAAACACATAACAACTTCATAATAAAACCTGATCTAACTGAAGTCCGTAATTTATTTGACACATGAGTAGGCTAATCGGGACTTTAATTGGAACCTTCAAACCGGCCTCAAGAGTTCCGTAATACTAGGAGCTGTTAAAACAATTAAGATGGTATCATGAACGGCGGAGATGACGCATCACGAAGCCCATGGCTGATTATCTCCCTCTTTATCTAGATGTATTTACCGCCGCTGAGCAAATAAAGTAGAGTTATATCTCTGTACGTTGACGCGTGACAGGCAGGAAACTGGCTCTGCACAGCCCTAAGAGTCCCGTATTTACTACGAGCTGTTGAAACAATTAAGATTTTATCCGACACAAAATGCAATGACGCTCTGACACTAACAAGCCGACCAGCCTATTTCTCTTGATGTTTATATTATTGGCCGCATTTTAAAACGAAAATAAAAAATAATGTTACCGTTCACAACACAAAGGGCTTTCAGGTTACTACTAAAGTGTTAAGCAGCTGTTTGATACATAACTCTTTAGTACCACATGATTGCTTCATATAAATTACTTTTAACAGTTACCCGTCAAATCTATTTTTTTAGTTTACTTGTCAGTTGAATTCCTTACAGTTTAACCGGGAGTTTAATAGAAACGTGACCGGCCCTACGTGTGTTGAATTATAAAGAGCTGTTACAACACATTTTTTCTGACTGACACAGAATATACTCTATAAACCCGACACCGGCTGCCCTCCTTGTCCTCTCCCTCCCTCTTATAGGTCAATAAGCACTAATAGTATTTTTTTATAGTATAGGAGGCAAACAAGAAGTTGGGTCACCTGATGAATAGTGATAACTGATAACCAACATCCACAGACATCCGCAACACCATTGGCCTAACAGAGAGAAATATAACCAGGAAAATAAAATAGAAAATTACAAATCTGTATTTAAGTGACTACCATTATGAGCGGAGTGAAGAAATTTGTGTAACAAAACAATTTAAGCGGCAGCGTATGCAAAGCGCAGACGCGGACGCAATCCCGCCGAACAATGCGCGCGGTAATAGCCGTAACGAGCTCAGGTCCCGTTCCCATCTGCATTGTGTTAGTCCGACGACTAGCAGCGTGTGGCCGCCGCATCGTCTTACCGTCGCTTTTTATTTACTTCTATAATTAACTCGATGGTATTGTCCTAACAAGATCGAAGTTAGTAATAATGTGAGGTCATATGTATTGTAGACAAATTGTGCCGGCACGACCGAGGAAGTGCTTCTCCCTCATAGGCAGCCGTGCTGTCGCAATTCGTGTAAGGAAGGAGGACAACATATTACTAATATATTATATATATGCTATGGATGTCGATTCCTCAAAGCTTCCACTACTTATTTGCTACTATTTAAAGATAAGTTTGATCGCATTCTCACCAATAGATATTGCCTCTTGTTTAGCATATTGTACATGCATTCAATTTATACGTTATCCAGTGCCTGAGCGCCGCCCCTACTACCTAACGCCGAAACGGTGACCAGTTATTGACAAAACAATCCATCGATAGGAAGCGTGCGTAGAAAGTGTTAACTGGCAGAAACTAAATTAGTTCACCGTGACCTTTTACTCTACTGTGTAATGTGTATCAAAAACTATTAAATTCATCCTAATGATTTTTGTAATTTAGACCTTGCTCTATTTGGTTGTTAGTGATAGTCCTTTACATTTGTATACTGTGATCATTTCTATTAGGTGCAATCCCATGTATTTTATTGTACATATGTAAAAAGTAGTGTTCTTAGATTGTAAGCAGTTTAATGTCCAAAAAAACTTAGAACTACTGGCTGTTTCACCCGCGTGGGTGAAACCACGGGTCGATTCCAGTCGAGTTTGGATCCCGTTGAAATGTCCAGATAAAATATTGAAATATAATTTAGGACCGATTTTCGGTACAGAGAAATAGAAAATTTCATAGAATTGATCGGCTTCAGAGGAGCTTGTGTGTCACGAGGGCAATGCTAAAACATCGTAATGCACACAGTTTTTTCTTTGATCTATCTCTGTTTATCTGATTTCCTTTAGCCAAGATGTGAAAATCACTAAAAAGCAAGAAAAACGTTTCGAATATGATACCTATTTATACCTTACTAGCTGCGATTTACCCGTGTAAGTTTCAAGCTAATCGAAAGATCGGGATAAAAACAATTAATATAATTTACGAGTTACGACCGATTCTCAGACCAAAAATACATAAAAAATTCTATAGAAATTGCTTAAGCAGTTACAGAGTAGCTCGTTTGTTACGAGCGTAATGCCATCTTAACGCTTTATTTTAAAAAAGTCACTCTCGTTTCGCCTCCTGCGCACCTATCACTTTAAAATCGTATTTGCTTCAGAAAACTCCACTCTCGTGTCGGAGAATAGACCGAAAAAATGAGAAAAAAATAGAGTTTAGGTATACTAAATTTTTTCTTCTATCTCATTTTTTTTACTTTGTTTTTCCCACCACAAACTACAGAGCTAACTTATCTCTTTTTATCTCATTTAGTTACGACAATGTGAATACTCTGTGATCTTAAGTAAGCCTGTAATCGACAGTAATATCAGAGCAATCTACATAATTTTCCCCAAGTCCCAGCATTATGAGAACATCATTATACACATCTCTGACTAATGATGGTCTTCACATTTACAAGCATAAAACATAAATCATATTATTCAGCTTTGATTCAGCAAAACACGGATGTAATTAAGTTGTTGGTTTTAAGTTGTGACATAGTAGTGGACAAAGAATCTATGGCGGTGTTGGATTGCATCTGTACAGGTTACATACATGCGAAATAATCTATCCTTTGTTAGTGAGTCTACTCTATTTTATTACGATTGGTTGGCCATTAGTAATGAAATAGAATAGATATCAGTAATGAAATAAACTGAAAATTCGGCCATGAACAGTTTTCAAACACTATAGTCACACCTACTTTGGTCGTACGTTTGTCTACAGTCCGTGTTCTACCAAGAGGCTATTAAAAGTATAAAATTTAAAAGGAGCTTGAAATATTTAATCATTCCTTCATCAACTTATCCTTACCAATCTTACTACGAGTAATTAATACCTAAATGCGAAAGTATATGTGCGTGATTATTATTCTTTCCCGCATAAACTACTTAGCTAATTTAATTGATTAAAGTTCAACACATATAGATTACTTTAAGCTTTAAAAATGAAATAGATTTTAGGCGAAATCGCAGGGTACATGTGGTAGAAAATATTTCTGAAATTTTCTTACATTCGCATTGGTTAATAACGAAGACCGTTACCGTTATTTTTAACAGTCTTAAACATTTAACTACCACTATTGTTCTAAGCAAGTTTAAACGTTATGCACACCAATAATGAGTTTCTTTACAAAGCTAGAATAACTAACCTTGTCCTATTTCAACTCGAACCATTCGAGATATGACAAAATTTATCTGTTAAAAATAAGTGTTTTCGACGTTAGTACACATTCGGAACGCAACACCAACAAATATATTTGCTTTTCAGTTAGCGACGTGTTGTAACAGATCTTGTTACGAGATTACGATAAGATTTTCAGTTATTTTCGTGTTTGAAATGTATCAACTGTTAGTGCGTATTACATGTTATGTTGGGGGGTTCTTACATGTCATTGTTGCTTTCAGATTAAGGTCGCATTATAGTATCTTACGGTGTATTCGATGGCAGAGAACAGCTTTGACAGCATTAACAATTAGCTAGTTTTATGGCCTATATCAGTACTCTTATCTACATATTATTACAATAACCCATCACGAATAATTGAAGAGAAGTAAATTACAATTACTAGCATAATTGTTGCTTTCTATATGTATTCTATATTCTATAGGTATAGACTAACCAACTGCGCAGGGCATATTATAGGGCAATAGTGCGTGCGCAAGCGCGCACTCTCTATTCCGTATTTCTCCTATTCCGATAGTCAATCAGGAAGTCGGTCAGTCCGACCGGAAAGAACTGATGAGTGAACAAAACTGATGGATAACTCGCTCTCTGAGTCACAGGGGTGTACCACCCCATTCTGGACTCCAGACTGTTATTGGAAATTAAAAAATGCCAAAATTTAAACTTACTGTTATACTATAGTCTGTGGACTCTCAGTGGACCTACCATAGTACTTTTCCGTCGTATGTACAGTAAATTGAAATACCTATAACTTTTATCATCATTTTTACCATCGTAGTGTAAGAATTAGATGAACCCACAAATACTCGGCGCCCACCTGAGTTTCCTTACAAGTGGCAACAAGATAGAGCCCCATATCAAGTGCAATCACTCACCGAGCACGGCGAGATACCACGCGATAAATATGATTAATCTGTTCAGATAAAAATCTGCTGTCTCCAGTTTTTCAACATAAACAAGCAGATAAAGATCCTAACCCAATTTCATAAATACCGAGGCTCTTGTTGTTAACTGATCTTCAAATATGGAGCGGGTTCCTTATTAAAAATTACCTACCTGAGACAAAATAGCCCCCGGTTATGCGCACAGAAGCAGTATTTATATCCATAGCTACATAATATTATTAACACTTATATAAATAAGGCCATAGTAAAACTTATCAAAACTTAATCCTTTTCTTACACAAGTTACAAATATATTATAGATATCAATATATTTTCGATTTTGATTGTTTATAATATCTATCAAAAGATTACATGAATAAATTGGATATTGCATAAAATAACCAGAAAAGCCTAGTAATATTATAAATGCGAAAGTTTGTATGCTTGTATGTTTGTTTATTTATTACTTCTTCACGCAATAACTGTTGAACCGATTTTCATGAAATTTGGCAAACATATAGAGAGTAACTTGAACTAACACAGGACAGTTTTTATTCAGAAAAAATGTTCCTATGGGATGATTTTATATTTTTCATGAGATCGAAATTTACATGGGTGAAACCGCGGGGCGCAGCTAATTATCACATAAATTAAATTTCGATATTTGTAAATCTCACAGATATCGAATTGGCAAAACATTTTACGCTACAGGATTAACAAAGTTGTATAAAAAAACAGATACGAGTGTGTGATATTTTAAATTTTATCTTATCGGTCTTTAAGCAAAGTGTTAGCGTACAAGGTAAACACAACACAACTTTAAAAATGTATTTAAACAACTTTAACGGATACCACATTCTATTAAATTCTTTCACAATCCCTACTTTAAGTTAGTAGTAGGAATTCAGGAATTTAAAATATCTAAATAGACCAAGATATAATTAAAGTGGTTTTACTGTAATAAAATAAATGAAATAATAAAAAGTTTCCTGTGAATTTAAGAACCTAAAAAAATATTAAAGATGCTTCAAGTTCGTTTATCATTTTTATAATACTGCAGTGAAATAAAAAATGATAAAAATTTTCTTCGCGCGAATTTAAGCCCCAAAAAAGAATATCGATGCCCGTACGTGTTTTGATTTAATAAAAAAAACAGTCAACTCGTTTAAGTAGTTTGGCAACACGCCATCAATTAAATGAAAAAAAAGTCCCGGCGTAACAATGAGCACGACTAATGAGAAAATATGTCCTAGGCACACAAAACTTTATATTTATGCGGATTTCTCATTTCTGATATCAGAGCCACAACGATTGCTGTTTTATTCCTATTTATTTTAAGATTTGCAATTACTTCTGGCTCTTATAAATTTCGTTATCATTTGTCGCTTCACTCTTAGTGATTTATTTCTAAACAACATCTCTATATTCATTCATCTATGCATCTCTTTTTCAGTCGCAAGATTTCTGAATTACTTAAATAGTGTTAGTTTAAAGTCAGCTTTAATAAATTAATAAAAAAAACAGAGTTAAATATATCATGAGTTTTTCCAATAATAAAAAATGTCGCATCTGTGTTTAGAGAAGAAGAAAAAAAGAACCTAACTAGTAACTGGTATTAGTTCGCATGTGCTAGTTTTCGTAACATGTCGTTAGAATAGCCGTAGATATATCTAGAGGAGAATAAAGTTGGCATAGATATAGGGGATCAAAGTACAGCGTGGGCGAACGACCCAATACTTCGAGTGGCACATGCGCCAGCGCAGCGGGCCTTCTCAAACGCGTAATTAATGTACGACGGCCCACGTCACAGCCGACGTAACGTAAATGGAAAATTATGGCGGGCACGTCACTAGCGCGTCGAGAAAAACTTATCGACAAAAAATATAACCCGTGCGTCACTAGCCAACGTAAATGGAAAATATACTGGCCCCGTCACTATCACTCACGAAAAAGAAACTAAATATATTCATTAGAACCGATCGAGAGGATTGGAATAAAACAATATCAATATCTTATTTTGTATTTTGAAATAGATTTAGCATTCACAAATCATTCAGTACATTTATAAAGCCAATTGTTGTTATAATAATAGATGTTTAAGTGTAGGGACGCAGCGCTCTACTTTAGCTCTTATTATTAAGATTGAGGTTATGTTGTGATAACTCTTTAGAATAAAAACAGCCAGAGGCAACCACGAAAAATCACTGTAACTCTCTAATAATAAGGGTGAATTTGGTTTAATGCCCTGGAGGAGGGACTTAAGTCAGTGGCGTCGAGAATTGCGCGCGCACCCGGTATGGCCGCCACCGCACACCTGACTGCCAATATACCTTGACATGTTAACTGAATTACTGCACGCATAACAACAAAATGCACGCCCCGCGTCCGCCTACCGGACCCGCAACCCCCTGTGGGCCCACTGAGAGTGCACCAGCCTTGTCCACGACGAGAAAAGTTCGCTCGCAAATCAGCTGATTACCAAAACTTTACCGGTGTTTATAGTTTATCTCGTGCTAACCGCGTCCGGCGGAGACGTTACGATATTAAATCAACACCGGCGAGTGCGGGGCACTTCCATTGTCGCACAGCACCGGCGATCGACGTACCTGGACTAGTCTGCCAGCTGAGTCCGCCGACGAACATCTTCCTGCAAGACAAACATGACCATTAGTCGTCTGCGGGCAGCGCGCTGGTACCGGCCGCCGTGGTCACACGTACCCCGGGTCGTTGGGCACCTCAGCGGGGCTGTGGGCCGCGTCCTGGCTCTGAGTTTCCATGGGCTACGGGCCGGCGCTGGCCGGACGCACTATACTACGAGACGCGAGGGGACGGCTCCCGGTCGCTCGGCGCTGCGACTGCCGGCACGAGACTGCCGCGGCGCACTCCGCGCAGCGCCTCCCCTCCGCCGCATCGATTCATTCACTCCGTACACAATTATTCACACGCGCGCACGGACGGACGCGCTCGTAGCACGTGAGCGCGCACACGTGCTGCCGCCCCCCGCCCCCCGAGCACGCCCACCGCGTGCTACCCCACACCCCGCACGACCGACAACCCCGAATACCTAACTAAACTTTTTTCAGGCTTTGTCAAACAAAAAAGTTTGTTAAACTTTACAAACATTTCCATTAGCTCACAATTAACAACGTAAAGTAATTTTAATCAAACTTACGCAATGAAAAATGTTGCTCGCAAAATGACGCAAGTTGCGTCGCGCTATCTGGGTGACGACACGACATTAATCATTGCGAAATCGTCGTAGCGCGAAAACCTGTGACTACGGACACGCTACGACATCGCTACGTAAGAGGCTACGTAACGGAATGTTACTAATTTCGGTGTGTCGAGGACTTTGACCTTTTGCGTTTAGAAATTATACAAGTTGACTATAATCACAAGTTTATTCGATATTTCACAATAAATACTATGACACAATGTACACAATAATTGAAAACAATACACATATTACTAACTTTATCAATTTATAACACATTTACATTCACATGAACACGCATATTCATAAATGTTTAAAAGTTATAATTAATTAATTGACTTTCCCAGCATTAATCGGAATAAAAAATAATACAATACATTTTTTTCCGTAAATTAAATGAATCCAGACATGGCTAGTAATCTAATTTGCACATCATTGTATCCGCCATTCTATCGCCAATTGTATTTACGATATTATTTTAATTTTATTGTACAATAATACAAATAATAAACATATACATATTTCCCAAGTATAAACGAAAAGAGAAATAGAAACTTTTTTTGAAACCCCTCCACTTTTTAACGCTATTACTTACATTTCCAGCAGCCATCGTCATAATGTTTTTTTTTTATAAAAATGAGGTAGATTATTTGGCCAAAATAATTAAAAATAATAAGCCAAGAAGTAAAGCAAAGAAAAAAAGGCAAGTTAAACGAAGCTCATGAACTATGCACCAGAGAGAAATTATTAATTGCATGCAAAATATTCCACCGAACCTGGAGGACGCCTGAACTTGTGTACGGCAACACAAAATAAATAAATCTATACTAATAAATTTAAGCTAAAGTTTTTTTTTGTTTGTTTGAACGCGCTAATCTCTGGATCTACTGGTCCGATTTGAAAAATTCTTTCAGTATCAAATAGTTAGTTTAGCGGGGAAGGTTATACACTTATTTTTAACCGACTGGGGTAAACGAACGGATTCGCGTAAACGAAGTTGTGGTTGTCTGCTTGTTTAACATATTATCTCTAGGTTTCTTGAGGTTAAGTGAATGGTTTTTTTTTTAAATAATATAGAGGGACAAACGAGCACTCGGAGCAAATGACTGCAGACGCCTATAAAAATCAGCCTAGATGTTACGCAGATGCGTTGCCCTCCTTCCTAGACCTCCTCCTCATTCCACGGGCCACCGGCAACTCACACGAAACGTGACAATGTGATATAAATATCATGTCCTCTTTTTCACATGCATTCACGGTCTGAGATTGGCATGCGGTTTGAGTGCGAGCGAAGAGTTCTAGCCACACAAAGCCGCTAGCGCCCTCAATAGGTCAAGTGGGATTAATGTTGAACTATAATAACGTGGATTGTGTGCTATATTAGCTAACTAATCGCAATTTGTTATAAAATTGTTGTGTTGTGTATTTATAATATACTAGCTTCCGATCGCAGCTTCGCCTGCTTACGGACTTCAAAACTGAAGTTAGTACATATAAACATTTCTCTTGGATCACTCTACCTATTAAAAAACCCCCATCAATATCTGTTGCATAATTTTAAAGATCTAAGCATACGACGCACAGACGACGGAAAGCGACTTTGTTTTATTCTATGCAGTGATTGATTGAGTATCAGGTTACGTAGGAGTAATTATAATGGCAATATATTTTTATTACTGTTTAATTATTTTCAACGATTAAAATAAAAAAAATTTGTTTCAATGTAATAGTCATTGTTTCTTAATTTGAGCTCAGAATATATATAATAACTCCGTAAGAGGCAGAGGCACGCTGCATGCAACTGAATTAGATCGGCACAATTGGGGAGGTCGGCGCTTACACGACACCGGCTCAGAGACAGCTGTGCTGTCGCGTTTCGTGCGGTGCATAAGTATCCGGCAGCCCCTTGAAGAAGGAGGAAGCAGGGCAGTGCATCTGTATGGTTTTTGTGGATGTCGATAATCATGAAAATGGCCCCACTGCTCGTTTGCCCCCCTGTACTACAATAAGAATCGTTTCACATGCATGGAACCGATAATCCGGTAATTATGAAAGTGACACTGACTGCTTGTTTGCGCCCTTAAAAAAATGAGATTTATTTTCAAAACCCTCGTATTATTATCCTCGACTTCTTCAACATTTACTCATAACTTATTATTTTGTAGCAAAAATCGAACTGTGTTTAAAAAATTTAACCTCGCCATAACGTAAGTAATACTAAGGTTAATATCACATAACATAGACGGGATAATCAAATAACTTTACCGAAATATTCAGTGGCGTAGGCGAAACGCACCTCCGCCCACGGACTCGGGAGGGCTCATTTAAGAATGTATATTCAAATATCCTTGCGTCACATCGGCGCAAGAAAAAAAAAATTAATTTATATGGGGGCAAACGAGCACTCGGAGACATTTTCATAACCACCGTCACCCATAGGCATTAGCATAGAGGTGATACAGATGCATGGCTCTCCATCCTCATAAAGTTCCTTGGGCCACCGGCTACTTACACTCCACTTCAAGCCGGTGTCGTGTAAGCTAGAGGTACCTCCGCGTGCGTGCCAGCCCAATTCGCTTAGGTGCATGAATACAGCGTGGCACTACCTCTTACTATTTTCTTATGTGTGTACAATGATAAAAAAATCACGCAACACTGGCAATATTTGTACTCAGCTCAAAATACTTTAAAATCGATAATAGAATATATACGCGTACAGCGCGATGTTCATTTTAGAAGCTTTTAGACTAGTAACAAAGTTTGCCAAGTCGATGTGTGGTTATACAAGACCTAACCACGTCGCTAAAGGGAAAGCGGAGCGGCTAATCCTAATATAAATTGATTCCTATAATACGTAACGTAAGTAAAAAAAGTACTTATTATATTTGTGTGCGTATAGAGTACCTACTTATATTATTGTTTAAAGTTTTCATTGAAATTATTGACACACGATTTTGCAAAACATTAACTAAACTATGTTATGAAGTTTCACCCGTGTAAAAGAGAAAAAAGGAAACTAAGGAAACCATTTATTTTTCAAGTTTTTTTCAAAATGTATGTTACTCCCAAATATAATATTTTATATCTGTGTCAAATTTCTTCAATAATTATTTGTACGTTTGTGAAACGACAAAATCAACTTTCACATATATTCTTACTTTATTTGGTATGTATCAAATATATATTACAATCAATAATTTTATTTTGAGTGTTTATGAATAGAGAGCTAGGTATTAGCGCTCTATTGGAATTATTTGTTTTAAAAGAATACGCAAAGTGTAATTTTTTTAATCCGAACTTCATAAGTGCTTATAAAAAAATAATAGACAAGCTAATCATTAAAGTTAAATTATAATTATTAACGATATTTGTTGTCAATTTTATCGAGAGTATAAATAGATATTCTTGATAATAATTTTCTTCTATACAGAACTTGGCGCCCTTAAATAACTCAATTATTTTTTCGATTATGTAGAAGAAGCCACTGTATATTCTGAGTATTGGACTTGTCTGTTATATTTTCACATTTATATGCGGGGGGATTTTTAATTTCATCGATGATAATATTCGTCGGCTATTTATAAAATTACATCGGCACAGAAAATCAACTTCATGAACTTTTTTTATAGCAAAGTGGGACAAATGAACAGTTGGAGCCACTTGGTGACTACAGAGGTTCATTACCAACCGCATATGCGTTGCCTCGTTCACCCCTGGCGTGCCGTGAATGCAACAGCTGGTTTTTCGCGACTGAGCCTTGTTATTCCTAAAGTGATTGTGTTTATGTGTACACAATCAATATTTCGAATGGAAATTTCGAAAACGGAAAGCCGACCTTAACCACACCATGGTTAATAACTTGTCGTGGCGATGGAGATATATACTTCTTAGTGATCTAGTACAACACTAGGGTTACCAGATGGGAAGACCAAATTATATGCACAATGAAAATGAAAAAAATGAGACAAAAAATAAATATAAAAATAAAATCGACAAAGATCTGCCTGTGCTTTTACCCTATCTATTTTAAATGTCTGTTTTGCCGGGACACGTCTATTTTTGGAACTCGGAACATCGCACAAAATGTCGGGACAATCCCTCGAGTGAAGCAAATTTAATTGAGGAAGCCGCTCTTCCTACCCCTAATATCAGAGGGGACAAAAGAGCAGACGGGATAGGCGCTTCGGCGATAATGAAAATAAAAAACGATATGAAGCTTACAGTGAACAAAAGGCTTAAGGCTTGTGAAAAATAAAAGCGTAGGTGTTCGCAGACATTAAGCCGATCATTACTGCCCTAGGCCCTACAGCTGTCTGCTTCAGTGCGCGGAAAATTTTCAATTATTCCGAAATAAATCTAAAGCGACTAATACAAGCATCACCTTTTACACTGTACTTGTCTATCCGCATTTTATACTCCCGAGTTTTTCATTTTTTTATAGTATAGGCGCGCAAACGAGTAGTCGGAGCGATTTTCATGTCCGCCGATATCTGCTTGGACGTTATAGAAATGAGTTGCCCTCCTCCCCCCTCCATGGGCAACCGGGTACTTACACACCGCACGAAACGCGACAGCACAGCTGTCACTTTACGCCGGTGTTGTGTAAGCGAGAGGTACCCCGTTCGTAGCGGCCCAAATAGGCTACATGTAACCAGCGTGGCCCTACCTCTGACAGATGACTTATGACTGTTTGTATGGTGCGGAAGTACCATATAGAAACTAAGATACAAGTCTAGTAACGAGTACGAATCTAGGTTTATGGCTTTGGCGCTTGGTTAACATAACCTATCGGTTACTTTCGTTTCCTCTCCTATGACGATTCCATTATATCATTGCGAATCCATTCAACCACAAAAACGCCCAACATAGGGCATTGAAGAAATGCGCCGAAGAATTATGTCGAGTAAAAAATGTAACTACTTAGAAAAAACTAATCTATAAATGATCTTGAAACTATTTTAACTTCCATTAGTTCTAACTCACCGAGTCAACAAGTGGGTCAGGCGAGAGGAAACACGATAACAACTGCGGCAATATCATATCTCGAGACGTTAGAATTGTTAAATTAATTAATTAATCACTAAACTTCTAAATTCTAATTCTCACTCATCTATAATTAACTCGCATTATAAATAAGTTTGATTGGTTGAACACCATAATCTCTGGGACTACTTACTGGTCCAAGTTCAAAAATTATTTCTGTTAGATTGTCCGTTTATCGAGGAAGACTATAGGCTATATTCCTTCCTTCCTTCCCGCTATGGAGTACGCAGGTAATGCGGGTGAAACTGCGTGACTCTGCTAGTTAATAAATCTTTTATAAAATTCTCGTGTCACAATGTTAGTTGCCATACTCCTGAGATACGGCTCGACTGATTCTCATAAAATTTTCATAAAGTTTTATGAAATATTTATTGAAATTAATTCAAAATTCCTATACGAAATAAAAAAAAAATTCAGCACGTTGTTGTGCTTAAAAAACCTACTTAAAAATTATCTGTTAAACAAAATTGCGCAATTTCTTGTAATAAGCTATTTAAGACTAGTGTATAATAGTATAACCTTAGTATGACTTAGGCCTTTCTGAAATAAAATTCGAGAAAGGGATGGTATGGTCGTGCCGCTTTTGCTCAACTTGGCGGCAGCACTGCCGTGCCCCGAGATACTTACAAGGTAGAACCGTTATAGATGAACGCGTGTTCAAGAACCTATTGGTCCGTTGTTGGTTTCTTTTTTATCTTTTTTTCTTTACTTCTTTTTTTTGCAGTAGTATGTTTTTTGCATCAACGAACGAAGGGATGCACGAGGGTTACGTGGAATATAGGATAGCTATTCATAAAAAAACCGCCATCGTATAATTTTGAAGAGCTCTGTCCGTCGATAAATAAAATAAAAAAAAAATAAAATAAAAACTTGAATTCTAACAACTAATGTAGGTACACCATGTGACATATTTAACATTAAAAAACATTAGAATAAATAAATAAATATTACTACGTTCTGACCGAAAATTCTAGACGTAGGTTCTTATCTCAATAACATTGTGCAATTTGTAGGTAGCCACCTACAAATTGCATCTTTTCGTGTAAATGATGGATTTACGACCAACTAAGAGACCGCGTCCATTGTCTGCGTTCAAAATTAAAAAATTGACCATGGGGTATGGCAGGGATGCTCGATTTTTGATCTTTTGCCCTAGGGCCGCAAGCACCGTGAATGCAATGTCCTGCGATCAACCGCTGCGGCTATCAGCAGCACAGGTGACCGCAAAGTACCTAATTAACTGTCATTAATTATGACCTGCGTGGCAGATACCACAGCAGGCATCAGGTATTTATTCTCTCTCTCGCTCTATTTTCTACAGCGTCAGAGCAATTTGATGCTGTTGTGCCGCGTGTAGGTAAATATTCTAAATACTTAGATAATGTTAACTAGTGGCAGCGCGATTTTAAATCACTTTGCTAAGCATCTACGTTTTATCCTACTAATATTATAAATGCTAGAGTTTGTGTTTGTATGTTACTCCTTCACGCAAAAACTGCTAAACCGATTTTCATGAAATTTTGAGCACAAATAAAGGGTATCTTGGATTAACACTCAGGGTTGTTTTTATCCGAAAAAAATGTTTCTATAGGATGCCGTGGAATGATTTTCTATTCCCCGCGGGATCGAAATTTACGCGGGTGAAACCGCGGGGCGCAGCTAGTATATATTATAATAGAATATTGCAATAGAATTTACTTACTTTACAATCTATTCTTAGACCTACCAGATAAATACAGAAAATTTCAAGATATTAGCCGCAAATACATGATGTTTGATTTGATGAAAATGATAAGCCAGGTTTATTTATTTTTAGCAGATTCAGCTTTTTGCAATTATCTGAAAATAAGCAAATATACAAATTGCTTTCATTACCTACCGATACTTTTGTGCGTCTCTATACTCAACGTTCTTGGTGTTCTTTCATTATCATATATTGCTTACAATGAGTAACTATGTCAAGTTTCACAAAACCCTTTGAAACTTCAAAATTTCGTTAGTGTTAGGATACAAAATTTTCTGTTGTACCACCAAAGGATGGCTGATAGGTGATATTTCCCATTTCCCGCATATGCCCTAGATTTTAATTTAATGAGTTATTATTTTATTAAATAATTAAAATTTGGAAAACGAAATAAATGGCTCGATTTTTTTTTTATGCTTGTATTTTGATAAGGATCAATCCTACCGTATATGAGAGGGGTCTGAAAAAATGTTTTTTCGTGCATGAGTATCATTAATTTACAAAAATAGAGAGATTTAGAGTTCAGACAGCTTTCTAACACTTACACGGACAATAATGTTCTCAAAGAAAATATTAGTTTAACATGGCAGAGAAAAGACTTAAAACTAAAACAAATTAAACAAAAAAAGAGACAAAAATATTGAAAAATGCAATTTATTAAATAAAAATAAAAACAATCAACTGTCTTTTACAACTATTAGATAACTAACATTACAATGTCTTTTGAATTGGAACAGTCAGGTACAGAAATTATAAGTCTTTTGTAAGATCACAATACAAATAAAAGATCAAAATTCAGATGCTCATCAGACTTTTTAAATTTGATCTTGAATAGAAAAAGTGCACAGAATATAAAATATCATACATATTACATTATCACATTCACATATGCAGGGTTATTTTTAAAACACTTGTAAGCGCTCAGATATAGATGCATCTATAACAACAATTTTTTTCTACTACTTTTCATAATTCGCCTTTTCATCTTTTCAATCAAAAATTAATATGAATTAAATTTTTCGTCCGAGCGTTATAAGTGCATCGCGTACATATCCATGATAATAATGATAAATCCGAGCACAGCTGTCGCGGCGGCCGACCGCTCGGGCTTACAAATGTCATCACAGTATCTTATAAATTTAAAAATCATTTAAAATTAATTTATTGAGTTATATAAAAAGTCGTAGTACACAACATATTATGTCGTTGTAAAAATTGTCAGCTATCTACATCTGAAAGCTTACTGGTGTTTTACAAATAACCCTGTAACTCGTACTGTTTTCACACTAATATATTTTTTGGCAGAGATTTATATCACTAAATACTAATTACGAATGGAACAGTAACAATAAATTACCTGTTTTCGACTAAGTAAATGATTTTGAAATTTTTGAGGTATTCAAGTTATAATTCAATATGCGCTTACACTTAAAGTAATAACATACTGTATTATATTATAGAAGGTTTGTCTATGATTGTTTATTATATAGTTGGTATGCCAAGCTACTATAATAACATAACACGCCCCAGTAGTCTTTGGAATAAAGCGAAAAAAAAACAGAAGCTATAGTTGCTAGGAACGTTTATAATTATAAATATTTTTGCATATGGTACACTAAAACATACTTTGGCAAAAATCTGTTAATTGTTAATTCTTTATGGAATTTCTATTTCATCAACTTTTTACGGCTACCAACGGAATTGCGTAAATAAAAGTCTAATCTAGTCATCTAGACCGAAGCCGCTTACCTAATATGAATTCCTGGTCAGTAAAATATTATTACTCCTCCAAAATACTTGTAGCATAACTCGCAATGATAAAGCTAATAATTGCACAAACGAAAAGCACATAAAATAATTTAGCAGTCTTATTAAAATATAAATAAATTTTACAATAAAGCCCTATAAGCAGTAAAGCAGTCTTTTCTATTAATAAATAAAAGTATGCTAATTTTTGCTAAATATAAAAAAAACTATTTTCTATAACAAGCGCAAAGCGTACAGTCTTTTCAAGTAAAAATAATAAAGCCTATTTTTTGCTACACATAAATAAATATAGTTATCTAAATACAAAAGCCTAAACATGGCACCCGATAAAACCCAAACTGGATCGATTTTAATAAAATGTTATAAAGTGTATCTAAAAATAGAACTTGATTCGTTTTTAATTTATCAAGCAGATTGTATAGAAATAACAAAATATCGCCATATATTAAGAGCATTGTACTGTTTCCAGAAATAAAACTTATAAATTTTATATATTAAACGATTTTAAAAATCTTAGGAATTGTATTAAAACGTTTCGTATTAAATCACAACCAACAAACATTGTTACATATGCAAAATACATTTTTTTCTCTTTTTACATTTTTAAAATATTTTTGTTACAGATAGGGCAGCGTGTTAAACTAACATTAAACATATAATTTTAATCATTCGTCTGTTCTGTGATAAATTTCGTAATATGTCTAGTTATAATAATGATATATTCAAAATAATATCACATTAAAGAATTATTTCGATTTCAAATGATCTAGAAGAGGGTAATACTTGCACCAAGTAGACTAACTACATAATACTGTTTTAGACTTTACAACTACTACTAAACAATACACAGCTATTTATGATTTTACTAATTTATCATGTACACACATAATTATTTCAAGGTAAAAACGTAACGGGAACATGTCGCACTAACAACAAGGACTTTGAGTAATTTATTACATCAGCTCTATTTGAAATAATTGATGTGATTCAACTGTTTAACAATATTAAACAAAACATATAGTAAATAGCGTGATAAAAGATATTGCATAATCAAAACCTTTTTTTCATCGACAGTACAAGCAATATAAAGCAACGACCTTAAACAGCCTTAAAATATCACATTCAAATCTAAGGGTAAGAACAAACTACCTACGAATTCAATTAAATAAATAGTAACCTATGCAAAAAAACCTTTCAATAAATAAATCAAACTTAAGCCCCGTTTTTCTATTTGTGCTGCATCTTATTAACGTTTGTTCACAATCATGGAGTTTTTTTATAATTACAATAATAAAAAAGTGACAAACACAACATATAAAATTAATAAATCAGGTACTTAACTTAAAGAGGTAGATGTTTTAGAGACTTCATTTTATGTAATAATAATCACATAAAAAATGGTAGTTAATGTAATGTGTATGTATGGCAAAAACACGTTATTTCCATGATAATGTTAATATATTGGACTTAGGAAAAATTTTACTTTGAAACTTACCATTCTTGACGTGAAAATAAAACATAGGTAAACTTAAATATGGATTATTGTACTAGTTAAAAAATAATTGTTAAAATGACGTCTAAAATGGGTATATAAAAACAGGAAAACAACTATTGTAAAATGTTGAACTATGCAGAGATCTTAAACTATCTTAGTTAAATAGAAGGAATATGTGAGTCAATAGAATTTCATTTAGAAGACATTAAAAGGCTATGTACATAATACAGGATTAAGATATTAGGTTTATAACTTTTATAGGAGAGTATTAATAATAATTAACATTTATTCTAGATGATTTCGATAGAGCTCGTGTGAAACTAAAGTTTTATTTTCCAGCATCTATCGGCAGTAAAGAGCTGTAGAATACCTTATCGGCCTCATGACAATATTATGTTATGAATATGTCGCTCGATAAACGAAATACTAATAATAAAATACAATCCAGTTTC
>LUGF01059749.1:0-15520 GCA_001625245.1 Calycopis cecrops
ATTTGTAATATAATAAATATAATATATATAATAAATATTTATATTTATAATGTCTAATATTTAAACTGCTACGTTACTATTCATTTAACAATCCTGTCCTCATGATTGTAAAGTTGTATATTGTCCTTTGATCTCCGAGATTCGTTTATATTGTCTTTAACTTCAAGTCTTGCTTATATTGTCGTTACTTCATCATCATTCTACTTTTTTTTTTGTGGTCACAGGGTAATACATCGACGTACAATATCCAGGAGCCCGGGTGGCCCCTAGACCTATGTCGGACTATACAAGGATAGGATTTAAAAAAGCTAGGGATGAAATCTTGGCACGTTTTCACCCCTGCACAATATATCTCAAGTGAATTAATAATTAATTCTTTTCAAATTTCGATTCAACAATATTAGTTAACAGGCTGCTGCCACAGGCCCCGTAAAGGTTATTTAAAAAAAGGGGCCTTAAGGTGGTTTATGCACCTATCAAAGAAGCCCCTTGTCCACTCCGAGGTCTCAAAGCCCCGGGACCCGCCAGACCTTAATTCATCACTGACCATCAACCATTCAAATGATGACGGCATCGATAATCACCAGATTACTACATTTTTTCCTTTGTCCCTCTATGTTATAAAAAGATTCGGTCCTATCAGGCAAGGGATCTATTTTGGACCGACGAGCATTCAAACTTACGAAATATTAATAGAAAGAAGCTTCTAAGATTGAACTGATAAAACCATAGACAATAGACTTACATAATGTGTATATAATTTAACTGTGACATAATAAAAGCACCGCTAGCTAACGGTATGGGATTTTCGACGACTATAAATATAACTTTTATGTAATGAAAATAAAGCTCCTTCACGCCATCATGCTTCTAAGTTATAAGTAGTTTTTTTTTGTATATAGCACGCAACAAGTTTTTTAGACAAGTACAAAATTTTATGGTTTGCGATTTGCCTAACAGGTTTCTAGTCAGCAGAACGAATTATACCAAATGTACCGTATAAGGTGCAGCAGGATTGTCAATGACACTTTGTTATAGGCGTTGGCAAGGCTATGCGCCCACGCATGCATACGTAAGCTCAGATTGAGATAATCCAGCTTTTGAAATGGAATACATTGGTGTAGTTTACAATTCTACGAAACGAAAAAACAAAGAGAGATAATTCACACTTTATTCATGCTTAAATTATTTTTGTGAACTTTAAGTTTTTCAAGCAATTTCCAGTGGTTAAATTGTTGCCTCCATACATCAAGCTTGTTTGTTGGTGGGTACTTGTAATTCGCACGTAGTTCACATTCCGTAAGGTAATTATTCCGCACGTCCTCACCAGCTGCTACAGTAATCTAGCGGCATAACACACGTAACATGTAGCGGCACCTTACTTAATACCGGGAAACTGAAATAGGGTTAAAATAATTCAATCACATTCCAGAAATTTGGTAATAGTAGTTTATGCAACTGTCATATAATGAAGGGTATTAAAACACGAGTGTGATTTTTTGAAACGAGCGAACGCGAGTTTCAAAATAGTAACACAAGTGTTTTAATACCCGTGTTATATGCAGTTACATACACTACTTTATCTTCACTAATGCAATTAATCAAATAATAAAATATTGCGAAACATTAAATTCTTGCCTACGTCAAAGTGAACTCGACGACATTAAAATCTAACCAATGAGAGTGCAACTGCAGCGCGCGCAGGGCCAATCAGGAGCGAGCGCGCGCTGTTAAGGATTTTGACATAAGGCTCTCTCACCACTCACTCTCTCTCTCTCTCGCTCTCACACAGTGTTATAATGAGATTTTACGATATCGTTTTGGATATTATAACATCATGTCAAATTGCTTAAATTGAGTTTTTTGTTGTCTGAGCTATAATAGTAGTTATTATAAGTCAAGTATTGAAAACATAAGTAGAATGTTACAACATTAGTGTAGATAAAAATAATTATGCTATAGTATTAGAGAGAAGAGAGAGAAGTATCAATAACAAATATACAACAATAAATTACTTAATTGTATTTACTTGTAATATATGAATACATAGGCCACAAATTTAATTTATTTATTTCCTTTTTTGCAACCATCTACTAATACATGCTAACCTAATACAGTAGTGATACATATAGTGACAATTCTTAAAATAAATAGTTATTTTTTTCACAATTAAATGCGCCTCTTTTTGTTGTAATTTTTGTTTTCATTTTTATATTCTTCTTGGTGTTATTTTTTTATTTGACTTAATAATTACCGGTACTAGTTATTAGGCTAACCTTTGAGGACGTAGAAAAATCAACAGTCGAAAAAAGGCTGACAAGGATGTTGATGAATCAAAATAATACATTGTATGGAATGTTTCCTTTACTCATTAGTACACAGATATTCAAGCTAGTACATCGCAGATATCATTCAAGGAAACGAACAGTGAGTCAAGTTGATTCACTCACGTCGAGCACAGGTTGACTGTTTTAGCAATGAATCAGTTACATGTGACAAACAAATACGTAGTATCAGACTTAAATGAATTTGTCACGGCTTAAAAAAATCTGTATCCGTAAACGTAAAATGTATAGATAATTCGTGTCACGATGTTTTTCCGTAATAATCCCGAAAACTAGTTTAGTGAAAAATACCACATATAACATAGTCTAAAATAGAATAACAAATAATATATATTTATGTGTATATTATTATATGTATATATTATACAGAATATATGTTTTTTAACTATAACACCAGTCGCATTGCGTGAACATGCCAGCTAGTTTATATACCTAGCCATATTTTAAAAAATGTATGTAACTATATTACTTTAAACGACGGTACCTAATTTATTAATTATTTTATTTTTTCGTACGCTATGCCAAGACCAAGGTTTCTCATTTAAGAATATGCCTAAATAATACTAAGAAAATGTTAAAAACGTAAAGTGTTTGACAGTTTCGCCAAGTAATTATCGCACGTTAACGTGTCTACTAATTCTGTAAATGACAATACAATGTATATTGAGAAATCTGCTATTTTGTATAATACCGTTACCTTAAACTGCTAAATAACCCAGACAGAGTAGAGAGTAAATGCACGTAATAGCCACACTCTTCGCTGACCCTTAGAACCCATAATTTAAATGCATTAAACACAATTAAAAATGGTTGTTAAACCTGAGTCAACTGTAAATTATACAGTATACTACTATTCTTGAGGTTCTTATTTATCAGTGTATTAGGCTAATATAACTATTATGTAGTTATGTACTAATCACTACATAGTATAAAGCTTAGATCTTTAAGAATACGCAACAGATTTTGATAGGGTTTTGTAAATAGATAGAGTGATTCAAGAGAAATGTTTATATGTATAATAACTCCATTTTTGAAATCCGAAATCCACGCGGACGAAGCTGCGGGCGGAAGCTAGTTAATTATAATTAAAAATAATACATACCTGGCATACTATAATCCAAGGATACAGCTATTGACTCACCAAATCGGTCCTTATTGCTAAATAAGCGCCGGAAATTATATTTCAAAATATATTCATATTTTAAAATAGTTTGTTTTAATCAGATAATTACAACCGCTAGATATTGTTATGATTAAAGTGAAATATTTAGAGGCCATGTTAATTCGAAATGAGTTTAGATAGTCTACGAAACTAACAATACTGTATTAAAGTGTTCAACGCAAATTGTAAGTTCTAAAGTCTGATATATTTGACTTTGTTTTGTTAAGTATTGTATGTAGAGTTAGAGAAACAGATTGTCTTACAATGGTACTGAGTCGTAATTATGATATTGAATATTAATATTCATTAATTTGCTGTTTGTTCTTTGAAATCAATATCTACTAGTTTTTGACTTCCAAGTGACTCTACCTTACCTTAATCTTGACACTCTTATATTCTTTTTGAATCCATCGTCGAACAGAGCCTCTGTATTCCATAGAAATCATTAAAAAAATACGTGCTTTTTTGAAGAACGCACTAAAATATTACAGAATACATTACGCGTAGCGATAAATATTATAGTTAGAAGTTGCACACTTCTAACATGCAGCTCACATGACTCTACCAACTATTCACGCATTAAGCACTGATAGCGACATGGCGCAGAATATGCCCTTCTCAAACACATAAATCTAACTTATTACGACCTAAAGTTATGATGTTCGGGTGACAAGGGAGCGAGTAGAACTTTGCGTGTGAAGCCACTGTGACTTGCACTTCTGTTCAAATCAACGTTAAGATGTTTTAAAAAAGTTATAGTCAAAAAAAAATCAACTTCAAAGAGGCTTTGATATCAAAAAACGACAGTAATATCACCGACTATAACTACCTACATAACTTATAGGTAGGTAGAAACTTGTCCCTTTTTTCGCGTTAATAGCTTGTTTACATATCCACCGATTCTGGCTTAGCGAAACAGGCTTCCATATGTATATTCATAAATTATGAAGATTCAAAAATATAATGAAACAACTATATTAAACTGGCCAACCCTTTTCTTTCGGCATTGAAATAAAAAATAAAGTACAATCGTAATAAAATATAGTATATGTTATTCCTGTAGTAGCTTTCTATTACTGAAAGAATAGTCATGATTGAATCAGTATTTCTGAAGATTACCTACAAAAAAAGATATTCTTTTAATCTATTATGGCTTGAATGCTAAACTAAGGAACTACTGCTCCGATTTATCCGGCCATCATACCAGTAAACTAATACTAATAGAAGCCTAGTTAGAGAATAACTCAGGTGAAACCGCGACGACTTGCTAGTAATATTATATACATAGATAACTTGTCCTTATTGTCCTCTGTGCGTCCATGAACAAGCCTCTAAGTTGAGAAGCGTTAATGCGTGACATCACACCAGCGACAAGTGACACAAACATCATTGTAATGCAAACGTGCCGAGTCTACGAACACGGACTCAAGGCGACGTCGACGTTTTTTATAAAGTACTTAACAATGGAGCTGGACTTAAGACGAAACATCTGTAGAACTGACCAAAAACGTCACTCCTGCTGTATAGAATACCGATAACCTTACTAATGTATTAGTGTTCTATCTTATATATCAAATTCACGTATCACAAAATCATACTACTCCGATACCTAAGTTTCTATTCGCATGAAATTTTGTGCGCATATCGGGTAGGTCTGACAATCGGCCAACATCTCGACATTCCCACGGGATCGAAACTTACGCAGGTGAAACCGAGGAGCTCAGTTAGTCTATAATCTGTATACATAAAAGACATATCTGACGTAAAGTCAGTGGCCCTTGAAGGGGGAAAAGGAGGGCAACGCATCTGTCCCTCTATACGGATATCTACGGGCGTCGGTAGTCATGAAAATGGCTCCGGCTGCACGTTTACTCCCCTATGCTATAAAAACCAATTTAAAATACTAGTACCTACTGTTAATAATACTTGTTATTCTAATTTATCATACAATTACGCCGTGGTGGCTGTAGGCAAATATCTCAAACCGCGACTCATAGATCAACATTCCTGCGGTGTCTGCGGCTGCGCTCTGATTTATTCCTGTTCCACTCGCTGACCCGTTGCAGTACCTAAAGGTTTGCACTAAACTTAGTAGAACCCTCACCCATAACTTCTCCCACTTCAACCCACTTCTCTAGATCTTTCCTCATTACCACGTCTCTAGATCTTTGCTCGTTAAGTCTCACAGAACATTAATCTAATTTGAATCGTGCAAATGCCTATTAAAATATTTTTATGGTTGAATTAAGTTTTTTTTTTCAAGATAAATAATTTAAAACAATACTACTTAATACGTAAAATAGCCTATGTTAACTTTTTCTCTTCACAACATTAAATTTTTTATTGTTGGTATAAGGAGAACGGTTCCAGCAGTGCAGTGTACCGATTGGTCCAGGGAAAATATTCTGTTGATCTTATTTTCAGACCCTCATAAAATATGTGATATATAAATTTATTACTAATATTTGAAATATTCAATATTCAACATTATTAATTTAATAATATATAGTATTAGATAATTATGTTCAATAATTTATATCAATAAATAATACGAATAGATATCCTCAATTAAATTGGAGCACTTGAGAAAGTCTATAAGCACAATTTTTTCATAAATATTTACGAATAGTAAATATATTAATATCTGGGGGCACGACAGTGCCCCCATCAAGTCGAGCAAAAAAGTGGCACGGCCGTACCATGCTTTTTTCGAAGCAACTCAGGCCAATTTCGATCCCTTATAACTTCGTAGTGGATAAAACAGGAAGCCTAAAAGTATCATATCAATAATTAAAATCTTTTACATTTTAAATAAAAACATCGACTTGGCCATCGCATCGATTGTTTAGTAAGTATGTATGTACACAGCACTCGGGCCAACAATCTGGTTTCTCACCAGTCTTTCCGAATGGACTACTAAACAATCGAATCATGCGATGGCCAAGTCGATGTTTTTATTTAAAATGTAAAAGATTTTAATTATTGATATGATAATAACTTAAAACAGAAGGTTCCTTAAGTAGGGACTAAATAAATTAACCGACTTGGTATTACATGGATCTCACAACTTTTTGGTAGAAAGACTGAGCTGCGAGACTTGGTTTTTTTACAGGATGTTTTTGTTATTGAATATAATTTATGAACACCTATATAAATCGCACTTATATAAAACTAAATCATGTGTGTGAATGTAGGCAGTTGTGCCAACTTACGCGACTAATAGAGGTTCTAATGCTATTTTGTTTGTAGGTGCAAACGCTGCAACTTTACTGTAACTTTTGTGTCACGAATCTTAAAATTTCACTCTCACGATTTTTTCATAACGCGCCTAAAGAAGTATAACTTCAATTAGTCGAAATCTTCCTGAAGTTCAAACCAAACACCGGTTCACAAGATTTCGATACGTAATTCTATGGATACAACAGTTATTAAGTTATTATAAGTGATTGTTTCAAAGTGTTGTGAACATTATACGTTCGCATGTCATTAATTCATTAAACACCCGCACTGCGACCTTCCATTCTACGACAATGGCTGAGGCCACATCTTCCTATAAACCATTGTTTAAATTATATTGTTTGGTGTTAAACTGAGAATTATTAGTCATCGAGAAATTGATTGAATCAATGTCATTATAACCGGAGTCAATGAAGAAGCGAATCGTAATGCACTTGCACAGATCGACGACGAGTGAAGACTTTTAAGGATTAGAAACGATTACTGTGTTCAGGCTAAATTTCTAAGCTTAAAAAAAGAATGTTTGCAATGAACTAACGGTTTTGGAAAAAAAGCAAGAACCATGTTAATGTCACTCTCAATTCTTGCATTAGGCAACGAGTTCTGTCGTTAATTGCACGATCCCTTTACACGGGAACTCTTTTAAATTCATAAAATTATGTCTTTTAGTTTAACCATGAATCCTCCGTACGACGCGCGACGTTCAGAATCACTTAAACAAAATAATGTCTGTAAAATATGTAAATATTTTCCTCTGAATTGTTTTGAAGCCTTGCATAATTGAGGATACTCGGAAAATATAATTTGCATACATTTATTTACGTTCATACAATTAGATGGGGTTTTTAATTTTCATTCATATGCTTGAGAGCTTCATTTTACTTTTAGTTACGGATTCGTTATGCAATTTCGATTTTCTATAGCTAGAACCAATGTCGTTGAGCCTTCATTACGTAAGCATATGCATCTATTTTTAGGCACAGGTGCAAAATTCTATCTATAGCCATGTCTTGTTGAGAAATTTGTAAAAATACATCTCATTTACTATGGATACTTTGCATAGAGAACCACCGACCGCGTAATAAGCCGACTTAATTTAGTCACTCGACTAGCACACTTATAGCAATCAATGAATCTGTATTAGACTCCTCTTCGCTTCCACAGCCAAAAAAAGAAAAAAAATAAAAAGAAAAAAAAAAGATTTTTTTTTTTCCTTTTTTATTTCTTCGTGACGGCAGATAAGTATCTGAAGGCGCGAACTAGTTGCAAATGTCGCCACTTATCAAATGTACAATTACAATTCGGCTTGCACAATCCGACCTTGGCGGTTATGTTTTGATTACGAAACGGTTATATCTGATGGATAACAGGAGGATGGTCTGCATTAACGACGTGGGTGCAATATGGTACTTCCTAACTCTTTATCACGATCGGCCTGGGCCGCGGTAATCAGAGCGGCTCGGCCGTGTTATATACATTGAACATGCTAGCTGCGCCCTGCGGTTTCACTTGCCTATTTGGCATAACTTGGAGCTATGTAGGTATCATCACTCCATTATGGCCTCGTGGTCCAGTGGTAAGCATGTCTAAACACAAACGTGGGTTCGAATCCTGGGTCGGACCAAAAAGTGTTATTGAGATTTTTCAATTTCTAATAACCGTCCAAAAAAGTAAGTTGACGGTGTTACACCTCGAGCTTCGGAGAGCACTGATTTCTCTCCGTTTGTGTCGGACTGCCGTCTCATTGGATAAGAAAGGAATACATAGTGTCCTTGCGCCTACGTGTACACTTATGCACTATAATATATCCTGTGCATATGGCTCGTCTCTATAAAGACGGCCTCCGTAGCCGAAATTTGACTTGGACTACATTTATCCATTAATGGGCAATTATCTTCGTTATCTGACATTGAAAAAAATGCAAATCAGACTTACAGCTCCTGAGATTAGCACGTTCAACTTATGAAACTCTTATATTTATTGCCTATTATTACCTTTTATTATCTTAATGAAATACTGCATAATTATGGTCGAATTACGGATACGTAAATATTACGTACTTGGAACATATATTTACGTATTATCCATGAGCGCTGTAAGGCTAAGCATGTTGAACACCCTGACAATAGATAGAAGAAGAATATGTAGGTTCCCTGGTCGTAAGTTAGGCAGTACTTACTTGAGTTATGTTCATTCACAATATGTACATCAGTCCAAAAGTTGCAAGAACGTAACTGCTGAATAGGCTCGAGCCACTGAAAGGGGAATATCTTTCATATCACATAACAAATATCCAAAGTAACAGCTACAACGTTCCGCCCGTTTGCTTCACAGATCTAACAAAGGAAAAATAAAATTTTTCGAAATTTAAAAATCAATCAAAGCATACGCGCACGCAAATTATAGAAATCCCTACTTTTATAGACCACACCATCTCGTCCCATGATGGCCAAAATGTTGGCCCCTGTATAAATCGACAATCGAAGCTGCTAGCCTCGTATCTTTCTCCGAAATCCACGCACTTCCTGAGCATTGTCTAAGATTTTCCCACACATCAATACCGCCGGACACTAAGTTGGCAAATAGGAAACCATCAATGGCCAACCATCATGATTACAGAGGATGCTGAGTTATCAGCGGAACAAATGACGCGCCATTATTTGTCACTTACCAATATGAGAACAGTAAGTTATACTCGTGTACACTTCTGAATGGGATACCGAGGTAGTTTTCTGCTTGTAATAACAACAGTGCTAGTGGGTTAATGGATATTATATGAGGTTGCTAAAATTCCTTCTGTTTAGCGTCTTTAAATAAAAAAAAAATATTATGTATGTCGCGTTTATAAATGCATAGATATAATGTTTTGTAAATCAATTTTTTTTAGTCTGTTACACGTATGTCGCATAAAAGTGATCGACTTGGCTACGACTACGGTAGCGTAGTATTGCTACGTTGGCGTAGCACATGAACGATGTTATTTTGTTATTTAGCTACGTTCACTTGACTCAGCTGGCTTTATAGTAAATATGCCTACTATGCACTTTGCACTGTCACTAAGTAAGATTGAATAATTAATCAAATACAAAAACTTCAAAGTTTTAAATTTTTAGGGAACTAGCGTGAAAATTTACTTGATTATTGGTATGAAATCACCATGGTTACATACCACCACACCTCTCTCTGACATATAGCTTCAGATCTAAGAGATACTTTAGCTCACATGTCAATATCATTTATAATAAACTCAAAACACAATGGAGCAATCAAAAAAGTAACAGAACGTCTTACGTGACGACCGCGATCAGTCATATTATCTTACTCAATACTCCCAATAGCGCTAAAGGTCTGAGCCAATCGGACCGGTTTTGATTACGTCAAATTGCATACTCACCAGACTTAGCTACGTTTTATTTAATATTTAACCGCGAACGTTTAGCTGCTTACTGTTGTACCTAGTGATCTAGTCGTAAGAATGTTCAACCACAGACGTAAGGTCCCGGGTTTTAATTCCAGGTTGGACTAAAAAGTGTTGGTGAGATTTTTGTAATTTCTTGTAACAGCCCGGAGTCTAGAACTTTTTGGTGTTACACTCCCGTACCTCGTGATTTCTCTCCGGTCGTGCCATTAGAATATGAGAATGAGGAAAAAGAGAAGTGCACTTGTGTCTGCGCAAACACTTGTGCGTTTGTCACTCAAATTTTTTGTCATTTCAAACGCTATATTATAATATATGTCCCTCACAGCTGGCTATTCTCTATAAAGATGGCCGTCATTACATTATACAGTATGCACACACTTTTATTATGATTGACCACCAGTTGGTAACGCAGCGGGTATTCCTCCAGCGGTCGTGGGTCGTTTTTTGTAAGAGGTCTACTTTGGACTTGCGCGACCGGAGAGGTACCTTTCGCTACCGTTGTAAATTATCAGTTATGATGTCGCGATTCCTGTGATTTATGAAAGTCGGTGATGAGGAGAGGACGGCAACAGGTAGGTATAACAATAATGTGGATATCTAAGAGCATAGTCGTCATAATAGACCACTTCTTGTTTTCCCTTCATGTTTCTGAAAATAAACTAAGTATAAGAATACTATAACACAAAATGTCTTCGGTGTAAATGGCTCGCTAACTGTCACGTTAACACTTATCCTTCGCGTGTTCTCTGCTAGTTGAGCTCTAATAGTTAGTTAACGTTTAGAAACGACACTATACAGGAATATAACATTTAATAAAACGAGCACTTCCTAAACGTTTTTTACGTTTAGGAAGTAAATACAATTGGAACAGGTAATCGAAGAACAATATAACCGAATACATGTTAACTTAATCAATTTGATATGGGTAGGCTATTAAATTTAAAGATATATTATTTCCAAATGTGAATGTGTGAACTCTGTGAATACCCAAATCATTAAATACACATTTCTTTATTCATTCGATAAATCACACACGTTGTTTAAAGCAATGAGCGACTATATACTTAGATAGTCATTTAGGTTTTCTGCAATATCACTGACTAATTGATTACGTCAGTGACCGAAAAAAATAGGTACTAGCTTTTCGAACCATACTCAAGATCCTAAACCTAACGATCTGTCGTAAACACGTCTTACACTATAACTAGACAGCACTGTAACATACAAGCAGGAAATGCCACCTACGTCAATAAAAACATGAATAGTAATTTTACTACATCGATGCCATACTGCTACCAAACTAACAACATCAATATCACAAAAAGACCAACACAGAACACCGTTATCTAAATGATGATGTAGCAGAAATCGGTACGTATAGTCTGTAACTCTGTACCATAATATCACTTTTAGGTAAGTGGCTGTTCGAGATTCATCGTTCATGTAATTAGCTGCAATTCATTCTGCAGTTGTGTTATACATGTAGACACATCTTCTTACAGCATATAAAACGCTATTGTATTTAACAAAACAACATATTTATATTTAGTATGTACATGTTTTTTTTACGTGTAAAGACGTACGTTTTACGTATCAGATACCATCTCAGCATTGATATGGCGGATATTTCGAACTTGAACCGACTAAAAATACAGAGTTCGGTGTTCCATCTGATTCGACAGTGCCCAGGTTGTAACTTCAGTTAGGGAAGAGCCCCGACGACTTCACAATTTTATTTCATGATTAAATGATTAAGTTACAACAGCTCCTATGATCAAATTGAACAGACCAAATAGAAATAGAGATCAAAATAATCCAACGTCTATTGATTGTGATGAGGCATTCGATCGTGTACTTGGATATGCTTACATCAAAGTGGCTGTAAGTTAATAAATTCCCTCGAACCGTAATAAGCTAATAGAAACGGCCTGAGGTAATCTGGAGGAGCTATCAGCGCGGGTCGTGTCGATGAGATCGTGCGCCGACTCGGCTTGACCCTACGGTACATTCACGCGGACCCGGCAGACACTTACGATGCTATGCTGCTATGCATGCTATACAAGCTATGCATGCTATACAAGCTAAAAGTCCATAAAAACCTTTTAAAAGTCATCAACTGGAATCAATTTTATTGTGATGAAACCAATCACATTTATCATATTGTCTTTACATCAGATGAAGCCTTTTGTTGAGCGCCGATGCCTAAGGACGTAATCATAGTATTTCGCCCTGCTACTTCCTACTCTCCAAAGGGCTACTGGATAGGCACAAGCCACAAAACACAACAACATAACTGTCACGTGGCGGCGCGGCGGTATCGTGTGAGCGAGAGGTCCTCGTGGAGGAGGTGAGAGGTCGCGAGGAGTCCCCGGGAGGGACCTCCCCATGCCGGCAGATTCGGTTGCAATGCAGGAAGGAACTATAAGCTTACCAAAATTAACAACTATTAACTCACACCGTCTCTGTTGGTCGTAGCGTGTTGATGAATTCACTAACAAACCCTGAAACATTTTTTGAAATCGGACCACTAGTTCCTTTTTTTTGGTAGCACAGGGGGATACCTTAACGTACGCTACCCAGGAGCCCGGGTGGCTCAACCGGGTACAGTGTCGGCCTCGGCAACTAGGTTGCCCCTACCGACTAAACCCTTGCCTGCCTTGGTGCCTTCAGCCGCTATAATTGGAGGACCCGGATCCACAAGCAACAGGGCCACTCCAGTGACAGGCTGGCCTCGGAAGATCAGACTTCTTCTCCTTGGGGACTGCCCGGCTGCTTTTGAACAGTTCCATCTCCAAAGTTGGAACCGTGCAATGGGGTCAGGTTCCCATCCTGACTCCAGGTCCTAATGCTCCAATGGAGCACGCTACGTCGGTGGTCCCAGTCCACGCCGCCATCTGATAATTCAGAGGGATCGGTGGCGGACCTCCGACAATGGCTTACCCCGACCGCCAACTAGGAGCCAACAATCAAACGGCCGCAGAGGACAGGGAGACGGCTACGACACACGAACCGCTAGTTCCTGAGATAAGCGCGTTTAACCAATCAGACAAACAAACTCTTCATATTAATTAAAATGTAGGTGCTAATTGTAGTTAATATTGTTTATTTTTTATTACTTGCAATTATGTTAAATAGCGAAAGCGTAACACTCACTTTAACATTAAAATACTAGTAATTAAAATACCACAATATTTGATATTCAAATTGCTTAGTTTACTTTCATTTTTTACACCTTAACAAAATTTATTCAACTTTGTCGTACAAACTACATCCTGAAACATAATTCATTAATCCAATATTTTTCGGGCAATTGATTAAAACAATCTGTATTGTATATAAAATTCTCGTGTCACAGTGTTAATTACCATACTCCTTGAAAAGGCTAAATCGATTCTCATGAAATTTTGTGTACCTATTGGGTAGGTCTGAATATCGGCCAACATCTATTTTTCACCTAGATATTTCTACGGGATCGAAACTTACACATTTATATGATAATAAAATCTGAGCTAAAAGCTCTATGTAGAAAACACAGTAACGGTATAGATCTTTTAACCTCTATTTTTATGATGACAAAGTGCCACAGACCCCAGAGTGGGGGATTAGGATGTAGGACGTAGGTATGAGAGCCTCGTTAGATAATATAATTGATCGTATTATGATAAAACTGATTATATTTGTTTTTGTTGTTACAATCAGTATTTTCCTGTTTGATTCAACATCGAATTTATGTAATATTATAAAGACTTAATAAATTTTTTTAATAATTTGAAATGTTTAAATCTATTTTTGGTCCTCTGCTGGATGATACTTACATCTTTATAGAATTAAAAAAGGTGCTATTCATCGTAAAATCGGTTGAGAGTATGTTTTCCCACACATACTACCTATTGTAGGAATGCTGAATATAACGGAATTGAAAAAAAGGATTCACTTCAGACTTAACTCGACTTGAATTTTATTACAGTATGGTGAACTACAACTTAGTAGTACTTTAGTACTACTATTTTACTACTTTTAACATTAGGTCTACAACCATGATCAAATTATATTTTGATATACCGAATAGCAATAGACCTGCTTAACAGCGTTTACTACCGCCCGGACAGGTATCAATTAAAAATACTAAACTTACCTACTAGTGTTATAAACACACATTAATATAAATAAGAAGTAATAATATAGCAACCTACAGAACTGGTATTAAAAATATTATGATTACTTTGAAATGTAAATAAATGTTCAACGGAGCATAAAAATTACACGTTGATTACGAATAAAGATTTAACAAGAACTATAATAATAAAGGAGGAATATTAATAAGTTATATGTTGCAATCTTTTTTTTTTCGCTATTTACGTTATATGAAGCTTGAACTTTCTTGTAATAATGAAATGTATAATAAATATGGTATATGTTTGATGGTACCTTCTAAAAATTAAAAAAAAATGTTAATAGTATTAATTCCTGTCATTGCAACGTAACTAACATTGCAATAACTTGTAGCATATATTTTAACATAACTATAACCGATTACTTACGAAATTAATACATATTGTTGATAGAATCATTATTTCAACGTATGAGAGAGATACGTCATCGAATAATGAGTCTTTATCATTCACCAAGTTAAACGTTCTCTCCTTTATTTCTCTATCTTCGCCATTAGAGGACCGGCTTGAAGATGTTGTTGTTAAGTTAAACATTTTTTGCTTTAACTTGTATGTAACACTTGTGTAAAATATGTAACGTAAAGGAATCTTCGAATTTAACAATCAATGTAACGGAATTTTTGGGCTACACTTTAATGTACCTACTTACTTCCAGATGTCCAAATCGTTTGAAATTTGGCATATTTTTTTTTTTTTTTTTTATGGTATAGGGGGGCAAACGCGCAGTTGTCATTTTGATGACTACCGACGCCCATAGACATCTGCATAGACTATACAGATGCGCTGCCCCCCTTTCTCCTCCCACCTCCATGGGCCACCGGCTACTTACACACCGCACGAAACGCGACAGCACAGCTGTCACTTCACGCCGGTCTCGTGTAAGCGAGAGGTACCTCCCCGGTCGTGCCGGCCCAATTCGGCTGCATGCAAGCATACAGCGTATATACATATATACATATAGCGTAGCATATATATGCATATACCTCTTACTATATATATACATAGAAAACATGATAACGCAATAATAATAATTAATAACTAACTAGCAATGTACGGTAATGTGGTAATGTCTCACCTAAATTTTTCACATTTTTCTACGTAAGCGTGTAAATTTTAGAGTATAAGTATTATGTTTTTGTTCACAGAACACCGATAGTAGCGGGGACTTCACGCCCGTAGTGAC
>LUGF01059749.1:16177-34901 GCA_001625245.1 Calycopis cecrops
GACCCGGCACCCGCACGGTGAATCCATGGAATGCTAAGAAGTTCGTCTCGTCTCTAAGTATTATGTTTTTGTCCACAGAACACCGATAGCAGCGGAGACTTCACACCCGTAGTGACGGCAACATGCAAAACAGACATCATGTCCATCAGAATAAACTTCAGTCAACCGTTTTATGGTGTGGCACATGCGCGAGAATTTAGGTAAATGTTGATTGATTACAATAATAGTCATAGTTAGCGTTAGCATGTATAGTGGATGAATGAGCAGTCGCAGCCTTTTGACGACTAGAAATGTCCATTCACATCCGCACAATTGTGAACCAGATGTTTTACTTTTTCCTCCTCCCATCCTAATGACCATAACCACACGGAATGCTACAGATCCCAATGCTCCATTGGAGCTATTTCATGGCGGTACCACGTTAGTTACCTTCCCGAACCCTCCGGCCTATAGATATCGGCTGTAAAACGCTATCTTTTAATGAAATTAATGTAATGAACTATAAAATCAAATATTTTTTGTCTGCGAGCGTATAAGAGTATATGCGATATACCAGTATCCCACGGTATACCAGTATACATGCAGGTTTTCATTTGGAGTTACACATATTTCCAGTATTTTTATATCCTTGCTAAGTACTATAAGTCGACATGATTTTGGTCAGAGCCGACTTGCATGATTGAACTGCAGTCTGCATGGTTTGTCAAAAGATAATGAATCACTTGCGACCAAGTACTTATCGAGAGCGGTCAAGCATCGAGTTTTTTTCGTCTCAACTGCAGCTCAAAATGACCTTTACCAGAGACATTTAAATGACCTGATTGATAATAATTATACTTGCCCATCAAGTCCATGGTTCAAAGCATACGCCCAGTACGATGCATACAGTCGCCGACTTAATTAACAAGAATGCGGTTTCCACATATACATGGCATATTATGTTCAGGCACATCTGTCTCGCAATACCGCCGCAGCTATGCTGCCTCTGGTGCGGTGTGAGTTTCCCGTGACCCGCAGTAGGGAAAATCAGAAGGAGGATGGCTCGTGTGCGTAACGTCTGATGGTCCTCTAAAGGCCTCAGCCAGTATAGGACCATCAGCCGGTATACTTGGTGTCGTCTCGACATATTATCGAGTAACGTTCAGTTATGCGGTCATTTGGAACCTGGGTGTTCTCAGCAGGGCGAAGCAGCACTTCATGCCAGCGCATGTGTTACAACTATAAAAAGCGCAGGTCCGACCGCACATGGAGTACTGCTCTCACCTTTGGGCCGGAGCCCCTAAATATCAACTCGCTCCATTTGACCGTATCCAACGTAGAGCGACTCGAATCGTTGACCTGGGGTTTTTCAAGGAAAGATCTTACTCTTATTAAAAAGGCCGGCAACGCGCCTGCAAAGCCTCGAGTTTTGGAGATGTCTATGGGCGGCGCCAGTCATCTACTCGTTTGCCCCTTATCCTATAAAAAACGTCTATAGACATGTGTACTAGAACGCAATGTCAGCGCATATGCCTCTTTTACTATAAAATCCCTCAATTATGACATAAACCAAGAATTACGCGTATTAATAGATTTTATATTACATCATAAATCCTACATCGCCTTAAGCAATATCTTAACGCCAAACCGCTCTTATTCCCAGTAAAACACGTTTCTCTAGGAAGTGTAACCGTACTCGAACCGAGAGTACAATTACTAGATTTCGCGTAACAACTTTTTACTACCACCGTAACCGTTCTGAAACCGTATGCCAGCCAATTACTGGCACATAATGTAGACACATTAAACTCGAGGCTTTACTGCAAGCATTCATAAGTGATTACGTTTAGTAGCATATACTTAACGGGTGTAATTGTAGCTGGATGGACGGGGAGTACTTCTCGCGACATAATACCGACATGAAATACTGTCATAACATACGTTATTTGAGATGCGGATTGCCCGATGGAGGTTCGGGTGACATGATAACGAGAGGGTTCCGTTAACAGAAATCGTCTGTGAAAATGAGAGAGGGCAGGTTAGTCGGACGTGTTTTTTTTATGGTATGGGGGAGCAAACGAGCAGTCGGAGCCATTTTCATAACTACCGACGCCGATAGACAGCCATATAGAAACTACACAGATGCGCTGCCCTCCTTTCTCCTTCCACTTCTATAGGCCACGGGCTACTTACACACCGCACGAAACGCGACAACACAGCTGTCACTTCACACCGGTCTCGTGTAATCGAGTAGTACCTCCCCGGTCGTGCCGGTCCAATTCTGCTGCATGCAAGCATGCAGTGTGGCACTACCTCTTACGTGTAGTAAGAAGCGTAGATGAAGACAGATATACATTGTTAATGTGTAATCTAAAGTTGCAACTTGTAGGCAATATCTATATCCTTACACACACAAACAACGCCAAAACTGGTGCATCAACAGATAAAACCTGGTGTGGCACGACTGGTGTGTTGGAGGAATGATGGAGGTAGCAAGACAATTATGTAAGGGTCGCGACTTATGGCCTATGGCCCTCTGCCTACCACGTAATAAATCTGCGAGGTGCATTGTTGCTGTTTTCATGACAATAGCCGCTCTACTCCACTATAAAATATTGTATATTTTAAGTCCAGTATCATTGGTATCAAATTGTTTGTCAGATACAATCGCAAATTAATACTTTAATTAATAAATACTATTTGAGATTATAAAAGACAATTCATAACCCCTAAAGACTTCATCTGCAGCTACGAAGTTCGAAGGTATATTCTTATAACATGATTAGACAAAATTCGCATTTTTGCTTTAACAATGTGATATCAGGTAAATCACAATTTTACAGAAGGCACATTTTTAAGTAAAAAAAAATCTGTAATTTTAAAAATAACTTTTTTACACAATTTTTTTTTTATACTAAAAAATGGGCATTCTGTAAAACGGTGTTATACTGGATATCACATTATTGAAGCAAAATAGCGAAGATGTTACAGTACCTAGCTTCATCATCATCTCACGATAGCATGTTGCCAATTCCAGGAACCCCGCGTGCATGGCGCTCGGCAACGGCACGGAGTCGGTCAGTTTCGACGTCAGTCTCATCGCACCTCCTGGCTCGCCCAACTACTGCGGCGTGTTCAGGAACAACGTAAGTAACATCCTGTATCGTCGTCACATCTTCTCAGATCTAAGCTGCAGTTGAACTGCTTTAAAGTTCAGTAACAGATCCTTATGAATCCTATTTTGAATTCAAGAATATTATCATTTTCAATTATTGAATTGAGTGGACCAGGACAACAGCCATGGCTATCGTTGGAATGCTTAAGCACGTCAAACGGGGAATAGACAAAGTATATTAATTTTTAAATAATATTACATTATCTTAGACCGTCTATTCCCAAATTACCGAAGTATGATTAGGAATGCATAAAACATGGGCTATAAAATTGTAACTTAGCCTGTAAAATCAGGCTAAATTATATTAATTAAGGCTCGATATTACAAAATGATCTAAGTCAAATATCCTAGTTAAGTAAATAGAAGCATTTTAATGACAAATCATTTTTTATGTCTACAGTTTCGATAACTATAAAAATCTTATGTTTAGCGAACCGATGAGCGGTTGTTGCCGCTCGCCGTGCGCGTCCACCGCACGCTCGAGTTGGCTGATGACAAGATCTTCGTCATCACTTGCGGCAAGGCTGGTTTCAGAAATGCAAGGTGAATAAGTTATATTAAAACTCTCACATAACATTTGGATAAACTATGCTGTCGAGAATAGTGCAAATAGTGCATTTAGATAATGATCAAACTATTGGTCAAAATAGGGCAAGGCAACTTAATATTTTCTGCTTATATGGAGGCTATGAGCGTAGTCACTAAGCTTCAGAGGACCCTACTCCAAGTTGACCCGTATTCACATGGAACCCGCATTTGTCTTTAAACCGCAAGTTCGATTCTTACTTGTCCAAAAAAACGTTGTACAAAACTTTTTGTTTACTTTTTGTTGATTGTTTTCAATAAAAAGTAAACAAAAAGTTTTATACCTACCAAAAAGTTGTTACACTAGTGGCTGCAACAATCTTAACTAAGTTATAAACAAAAACCCCTTATTCTTGTTCAATCTTGTTTTTTTAAAACATAGGTATATTTATAAGATTCCATTTTGTGTAAGTGTATTTATTATTTTTATAATAACCAGTTTTTCCAATCAAGAATATAGAGAAAAAAATTTACATAAAATGCAAGGTTAATGAATTTTAAAGTATAGGTACTTGTTACCGATAAAATCGCAATATTACGATACTCCTTAAGTGCTGACTAAAATTTGTTAATGTGTACAAAGTTAGCGTGAGTGGGAATAGTGGTTTAGGGAACTCACCAATCATACCCTGATAATCTACGGGATAGCTTACTGTGTTTTCTATGCCTTTCATTTACCTAACGCTAATCGACATGCAGTCGCCATAAGTAAATGCATTAAAACAACATTTCCTACTTATTGGTAACCCATCTCGGATTTAATGACAGCCTAAGTGGTGACTCCCCTGTTAGTCGAAACCAAGAGATCATCATGCTCATCTTAAATATCGACCCGATGATCATAAAGCTCTTTCAATCAACGCCAACTGCCCAGTCAGCTGGTGGCATAAGTACCTATCAAATAAATTACATTTATAATGTAACAAAAATTGTTTGTATCTACAATACATTATGATGGAAGGACTAAATTAATTTTGAATTATATCAACGCACAGCTGAAACCTCTGTACCAAGAAACTTGGTACAGGGGTTCTTTTCAGTATAAGTGAGCAATAAGAAAGTATTTTTAGAAATTCAGCCCTTAAGGCGTGAATAGGGAGGTGAAGTTTATTAATCATAATATGACGCGGGTGAAACGGCTTACAGAAACGAAACTTCCCTGGTGTCGCTGCGGCTGCTCAACCCCGAGGGACGGAAGGTGCTCAACGCAGCCTTCGGCATGCCGTACACTCTTCGCGCCGAGATCACTAAGCCTGATGGTAAGTTCCTAGTTTATAACTTATGCCTTCACCAGCCCTTTATTGTTTACTGGTGAATATGATCCTTTAATAAGATAGAATATCAAAATACGTATGCATCTCACCGGGAAAGCATCATATCATATATAGCGTCTAACCCACGTTTCATTAAATGCGATAGCTGACATGAATCACGAAAATCATTTTAAAAACAACTTAGTACACCTACATATTTTGATTCTTTACTTCAAATTGTGTTTGACAGTTGATGCTTTTATAGTGATGCAAATTAGTTATTATTGATGTGAATTACTCGAATTATTGGCGAGGATTTAAAAATATCGGTCTCATCTATCTAAATCTCATCATCTTCTTAATAGATTTTGTCATTCTGTATGCATTAAGTGCAGGAAATAGTTTCTGCACCTAATGAAATAAAACATCAGTTTCATTTGCCACAATATTATTAATAGTCTGTATCCTTGTGCATTTAATGGGAATGGAATGGAAATGGTGTTTTTGTAACACTCAAAAAGTTTTTCTTAGTTCCACTTCTGCGTTTTATTTGCTGAATCGGGCAATCTCGAGAACTTACCTCATATAGTGAAGTGAAAAGGTAGCAAGAATTTTATAAGTATATGTATGTATGTATGAATGCATGTGGAAAATGAGGAGAACAAAGTATCGGTGTTTATCGTGAAGTTCAGTTCTCTGTCCTAGTATATAAAAAAGACGTTGTAATTAAATTATTACACTTTCAGGTACGCACGGCATCCGAATGAGGAGCTGCTTCGCTTTTAACATGCGCAATAACACAGTGGAACTTTTGGACGCCAGAGGGTAAGTTGAAATTAGGAAATCTACTTAGTTAATCGTTGAGATTTAACTACTACTATTGTCTATTATATTATAGGTATACTGTTGTCTACATTATAATGTATTGCTCCTGTTTCGACACGGGCTTTTTAAGGTCGGAAGCGTAACAATAAGGCGACAATTAGAAAAAATAGATCCCCTTTCAGTGAGGACTATAAGCTTAAGATCCTTATATATCTTGTTGAACTTGGTAGAGAGAATGGCCCAACCAATTAGTTAGACACGTGCCTTAAACGGCCACTACCAAAAACGTTTACTGCTGCTATAGATAGTTTTGTATTGATTAGAGATAAAACAGCTGATATTTAAAAAGAATTACAATTAAATACACATAAGTCTTAGTACGAAATTACTGTTTAACTACTGTATTTGATCACATCATTAGATGATCGAACTGATCGATTCTTTTCATTATAAAAAAAATGTTTTACGATTTTAATGTGGTTTTCAGATGCCCGCTTCAACAGCAATCGGTGGCAGTGAAGACTGAAAATAATGCGGCCGAGCTGTCCATAGCTTCCATGTTCCGCTTCCCTGATTCGTCGCAAGTCAATTTCCAATGCGAAATCGGTATATGCAAAGGTAAATGTAATTAAAAATTTATATAGATAGTATCTATTACTTATTCCACAGACGTAAGAGGTTTGGATATAAGCGTTGGATCATTAAAATGTTTACTATAATTTGGCTGCGACAGTAAGTGAAAATAGAGAGGAAAATAAAGGAGGAGAAAACCTTTTAGGTACTAGAGTTTGCCAGAATTTCCTAGAGATATTACTTACTAGACTAAAAGTAAATTGAGGATCTTATTTATTTTCCTCAGTTAAGAAAATATTTGTTAATTTGTGGAAACCCTCTGATAATAAACACCGTTAACAAAAAATCCTATATACTACTATACTACCATATCCTATACTTACAAATTAATTATTGAATGATTCATACGTTTACGCTAATGTTAGTGTAACCTTGGCTACTAACTGTATAAGATTTCAAAACAACTAGTTATTGAGTTCTTAAAATTTATATCTGAGTTGGTCCGTTTTTCTTTTTTTTTTTTAATCGATCGTTATGTTATGAATACAGAGGAGTTTATAGGACAGAGCAGAAGCTACATTTTATTTCTAAAACGAACACGGTCATACACGGGCGAGACCAGACGGATAGCTAGCAACTAAGAAAAGACGTATTTACAAGAAATACAGTAGTGGTAACGCTACTCCTCTTCAGCTTCATAACTGTTGTAAATAATATTCCAGGAACCTGCCAGCCCATCGACTGCACGACGGACGGACGCACGGAGACCGCGGACGAGGAAGGGCCGGTCACCGCCTCCACGGGGATATTCGTCTTGGACCCCAATGACAGTGCTGGTAATTTCAAACTCATCTTCAATTCCTACGACTAACTAAATTTACCATCAAAGTATTTTTAAATCACTTATAATATAAAAATCCACAAAATAAACATTTTGGCAAAATAAACACGCTTTCTGGCTTTAAAATTTAAAATTTAATTTTTCAAAAATTTTGCAAAATTAATTAATTAAAAAAAGAGGACTAGGACTGCCGTTAGAAGTGAATGCTCTAAATTATCAAGTAACAATGACCTGTATTTTTTTTTTTTTTTTTTTATGGTATAGGAGGGCAAACGAGCAGTCCATTGACTATATTGAAATATATATATTTTACTATTACTATTACTATATTGAAAATGACTCCATTTTCATGACTACCGACGCCCACAAACATCCGCATAGAGGCTATACAGATGCGCTGCCCTCCTTTCTCCTCCCACCTCCATGGGCCACCGGCTACTTACACACCGCACGAAACGCGACAGCACAGCTGTCACTTTACGCCGGTTTCGTGTAAGCGAGAGGTACCTCCCCGGTCGTGCCGGCCCAATTCGACTGCATGCAAGCATGCAGTGTGGCACTACCTCTTACTAGATTGTATTGTACTAGACTGTATTTATTAGCACAAATTTGTAGAGCCGCGCTAGCGGCTACGAAGTGACGTAGATACACTTTCGTGTGCTACGGATCATGTCACTTCAGCGAATAAAAAAAAGTGCTGTCAAATAGAAATAACTTTTACTTCTCCCCTGCTAAAGAAGTTTTCACCAAAAAAAATACAAATACTACGCGTTTTCATTTCAAAACTTGTGCAGTTGCAGCTCTAGCGTGCTCGGAGGGCGGCGTGCGGCCGCTGTGGCTGCTGTACCTGGCTATCGCTCTCGGCGTCATGTTCCTCGTGATGCTGCTCATCAACTGCTTCCTCTGCACAGCTATGACCTGCTCCTGCGCACGGACTGACGTAAGCGACATCGAACATGTTATCAGTGGCGTAACTACAAGGTGGCAAGACGGCAAAATGGCACGGGCCCTCATCCGAAAAGAAGGGGCCCCAAGTCAGCGGAGCATCCCAACTCTCAACATTTATTATTACACATTTAGTAAAAAAAAAGTTTTCTTTATGTTGGGGGCTCCATCTGATGAAACGGCTTTGAGCAGTTACGCCGCTTCGTGTTATAAACCCTATTACCACACTTTAGTGCTGACCCATTTACTTTCCTGCCTAATCGGCATCTAGGTACTCGAAGTACGCTTCGCCTCCTATTCCAGTGTATCAGTCTTCATTCTACTTTCAAAACCGACTGTTGTTCATAACCCTAAATTTGTACTTTTTTAAAGGCTCCATCCCGAAGGCTCATTACAGTGTGCTAGTACTGATAAAATATTCTCTAAAATCTAAATATCATGTTACCTACATCAAAGTCTGATCTTGGTTTGTTACACTGTGTTAATTTTTTTGGTTTCAAATCATATTAAATTATCCTCTGAAAGTTCAAAAGTATTTATTTAAACCAATGCTGTTAGTAGCTACCTAGCTATTAGTATTTTTTCTTAAGAGCATATAGCACTAGACGATACTCCACTGTTCCACTGAGCTCCTCGTATAATGCGGCATTAGCTTTCTCCTACTGGCTCACATTAGAAGACTCAAAATATTTATTTCCCCACTAGATGTCTCCTGTAAACAGGAAGAAAGTTTTAAATATGATCTGCTAGAGGCAGCTCTAGTAAGGTGTGCAAAAGCGGGACCTATGACTTTGAACTTTCATAGTAAAGGTATTTTTATAACTAAATTGAAAACAACATCTCCCTTACTACCTACAGAGGAATGAGGCAACACAATAACCTATACAAATGTTATGTTTATTGGTATTCATAAAAAATAATTGTCTAATTAATTACAATATTTGTTGTAGGCAACTCAATAACCTATATAAATGTTATGTATATTGTTATTCATAAAAAATAATTGTCTAATTAATTACTATATTTGTTTTCATTGATTTTTGCTAATATTTTGTTGTAACTAATAACAATGTGATCCCACACACTTTAAAGCAAATTTTGCGGGTAGAAGTTTTTTGAAATGTGGGTACTTAAACAAAATCTCATACGTTACAGGTGGTAGCATTTTTTTGAAAAATTAATTAAGGGAGTAATTAATTTAGACAAGTTATTAAATGTGTGGGTTTACAATAATCGTCATTTAGGTTTTCATTTACTCACAGGTGATTGAAAAGGACCCATCAGTGGTGGAAGACTATGACCCTTACCGTAGTTGGCACGGCAGTCAGTACGGCGGCAGGTACCCTTCCTCCACTATACACTCAACGAGGTAAACTAAAAGCACCTAAACCTACTAATGTTAATACCGAAGAAGCAGCGCAGTAAAGTAAAGAATATGTTTTTATTATGGCAAATGTAACATCACGCTATTCACGCTTTAATTTCACTTTAAATATGAGCATTGCCAGCTTTCTAGCGTAACTACAACACGAGGAGTAAGAAAATTAAGTCATTTGTATAGCGTTTGTCAACAGTGTGATGCTTACACCTGAGGGCACGGAACATTAAATTTTGATACTTAAAAATATTCCAGTAGATATGTGTTCCCTTTTTACTCGACGGGACAAAGCAAAAAAAGGTTATTATTCAATTAAGGCATTTGATGCGTTTGCATCTTGAATTTATACACTTTAATAAGTTTAGCAAAATATCGAATCAGCTTCTTTGCTTCTGTAAAAAGCGCTTGTATAAGGGAAGGTGTGTAGGAATATTAAATGACAAATGGTCGATTTACTTACGATGATTTTTGGTTGGATTGCGAATAAACAAGTAGGTGAATGACTACCGCCGTACATAGATATATGCAAAACTGTACGTATAATTAAACACTATCAACTCGAAAATAAATGTTGTGCTTTTTATACTCTCAAATAAATTTGTACTACGATAGGGGCGTTGACTAAATACCGTTACTAGTCACAATCCATTATATACACTTAACATGTACGTACCTAATTATTTCCATCTTTCGAAATTAATATCATTTATTAATATAATAAATGGGTAACTATCATACCTCATCAAATTAAAATATGTCTCATATTGACCCACCTTGAACTGACGCATCAATAATACTCACCGCTGACGCCGTAATTAAAACACACCAACCGTTCCAACAGATGGAGATGTATTTTCAGCACAACAAAGACTCAAAATGTGCGGATTGCATTCTAAACTCTAAAAAGTGTATAACGTTATTGTAAATATTTTTAATTGTTAAGGTTCATATGGATATTTAGGGTCAATTCAGACCAAAAGCGCGGCGAAGGGCAGCGAAGCGGAGCGCAGTTTATGTGTCATATGAATTTTAACTTTATAATAATTATTATAATACTTACTTATTATCGCATGAGAAACTCGAACGAGACGCGCGGATTCCCGCGAAGTCGTTGGAATGCGCGAGAAGTCGCTGGAATGCTCCAGAAGTCGCGAGAACTCGATAATAAGTACTATAGTAATGAAAATAAAGTTGAAATTCATATGACACATAAACTGCGCTCCGCTTCGCTGTCCTTCGCCGCGCTTTTGCTGTGAATTGACCCTTATACTATAGTACTGTACTGTAGCCGCGCCGTCGAATGTTTCAGGTCAGTGTCGGACAACAGCGATCACTACGCGATAGTTCAGTCGCGACCGGGCAGTCGACACTCCGGTATGCACCGAAATAGACACTGATATAGTAAGTATCACATACATAGATCATATTCTACAAAAGTAAATCAAAGTAAACATATTATATAAATCATCTCTCATATATCTCATCATATTAAAAGGTCAAACGTTTAATAAATGACATGCGGATCAAAATAAAAAAGACACTTAAAAGAGATAAGCAATGGCAGACTGTTACTTCCTAGTAAATTATTATTTGAACCTACTAGAGTAAAGTATGATGACTAATCTGTATCCTGTACTCTACCCAATATTTTTTGTCAAATTATAGTCTTTTTATGCGCATATTTGCCGCATAAAAAATATAAATACATTTGCCACCTCTCTCTTAAATGTTGCCTTCAACAACAACCGAATATTTTTTGAGTATTTAACCAAATGGAGACGCCGCGAACGCATACGCTTATAACACATAATTCTGTCAAATGCGGAGGCGGATGCGATAGCCACCCGCTAAACACTAATGCAATTCGGCTGCATTAGTATATGCACTCAGAAAAACGCCTTACACTAGCTTATAAACCTCTCATTGTGTCTCTGAAATGGACCGTTGGGCTTTTGACAGAGGGGAACGCTTGTCGGTGGCCTCTCCGGTTAGTTAAATACTCAAAGCCAACAACACGTCAACATCACACCAGTTCCATAAATTAACAGAAAGAATATAATATTATTAACCACATATCACGATCCCTACACGTTTGCCTGAATGTTGCCTTCAAACCCAGTTATTTGGATTTCAGATAAAGCAGATTGCAACTTCTGTCATGGTGCTAGAGGAACTTCAATGGTGATATGTAAATAAATGAACGTCTTTAAGTTTTGAGTGGCCGAAATGATGTGGAGTTAACGAAAATGATCCTTGCCTTATTATTTTACGAAAACTTCCAAAAAGAACCCTAGAGGACCCCTTGCCTTGATTAAATTTCTCATAATATTGATTAAATTATTTAACTATTTTTTTTGCAAAAGTTTTGGCACTATAATAATATTAACTCATGTATTCTATAGCAGAAGAAACAAAAGTTAATCAGGCTTCCAATTTCCTTACAAATAACTGGCTTGGAGAGATGAGATATAACTATTTTCGAGGTAATATTACATTAAAACCATGTACCTACCTAGTGCCATTCTCGATATTTTACGCCACGATATACAACGAATCCGTCCATATAACGAATTATTATGTTTTAGATAGGTACTTAATTTTTATTAATGTTTGATATTAGAGTAGGGTAGTTCTAAAAAACACGCTTTATCGTAATCTTTCAAATTACTAAAGTACCCTATTTTATCGCAGAGCAATGCAATATTTTGATAGTAGTTCGATTTGAACTTTTTATATAATCTAATGAATTCAAATGCAATTGTATTTCAAATACATATTATATTATATCACAAGTACTAAGCAGTTACGATATTTATTTTAAGTTGCATTTCATTTTGTAAATATATTATGCATTTAGTTTATGATATAAAAAAATGCCTTTATAAAACTACTTATGCGTCGTGTTAAATAAATTAAAGAAATATAAAAAAAAAGGCTTTTTACATTACCCGATTATATCGGCACCGATACCGATATATTATGTCGGATTATGTGAAAACGCTCTTAGAGTACAACGCCATCTATGCTGTAGAGATGATACCTTAATTAACTTTAAGTATCTTTCTCTATGCAAGTTGATGGCGACTTGCTATAAGTATATTATTTTGTGCTGTTAGCTATGTATTTACCAAAATAAGAACACCTCATATTTTAGTGTAGGTACTTATACCACATCATTCCTGTGAATATATTATACAAATAAACAGTATTAACATTATCTGTCTTTGTTAACGATTCAGTCTTGTAGGTTTAATTATATATATAATATTTTTATATGCAGATGGAAAGCGCAGGTGAAGGCCGTTATGAATTATTGTGTCATTTTGATATCGATTATTTTTTCATTGTAAATAGATAACCGAAGAAGTAACCCGTCCACATTATCTTGTGTAAGCTTAAATACGATATGTAAGTATTCAAATATAAGTAAATTTGGAAATAATATTTATAAATATCATATTGGGTATCTAAGATATTTATAGCATAGAAAATATGTCCTGAATTGCCAGAAAAACATTCATGTCACTATATTCTGTGGAAATCTTTATAGAATAATTTTATTCCGTATACTATATTTTTTCAGACCAGTCTTGATTTTAGTATTTGTAACTAATATGTTATAACTGTTACGTTTAAGGGGGAGTGCTCAATATAACGTGTACCACAACTACCGTAACTTGTGTCTGTATGTAAAGCTGTTTGATATACCTTATATAAATGTTTGTACGTAATTAAAATTAATTTATTAAATAAGAACTGACCACCAATTATCGTGTTTTCTTTTTGATATCCTGTTAATACGTTTTGAGAGGATTGGTGGAATAGGGCAACGCAAGGTTATGCTCTATCTCAGGTTGTATTACCAGGGCAAGATGACACTTAAGTGTAAAATCTCTTACCATTTAGCAGGACTTTTGTTCTCCGCCACATGAAATACACGACACATCGGATTCGCCCGTCATCACTTAACGAGAAATACTTTTCTGAGTCTTTCTTACCAGTCCGATACGGCTCTTACAAAATATGTGTTACCTGTTGCTTAGTTATATATCCGGACCACCAAAGACGATAGTTGGAACCCGCAGCGTCTTAATTAGTTTTAGACATTTGTCTGTGGTGTAAGCAGTTTTGCCATTCATTCAAATTTTGGCGGGCCAGCAGATTTTTAGGTCAAAATTAAATGGCCCACTCGGGGCATGCTGTATCCCGCTTTGTCTTTACAAATGCATTTGAAATAGATACCTACTGGAATTAAAAACTTTTAATTTTAAATTCAGTCCAAACAATGCTCTATCCCGCTTTGTCTTTACAAATGCATTTGAAATAGATACCTACTGGAATTAAAAACTTTTAATTTTAAATTCAGTCCAAACAAGTCCCAACAACAATAAAATTTAATTATTCTTAAAATTAAACCAACAATATTTATTCGAAAGATTTCGAAATTCCGCTTTACAAAATAAAACGCAATCAACGCCAGTCAGCCATCAAGACAGGGCAGGGAAAGGTATTGAAATGAAACAGTGTTGTGTTCTTGCACATATATTGTATCTCAAACTACAGACTAACACTTGGTAACTCCGATCACTGAGGCACCATACGACTAGCTTACATCGGCGACATCCAACATCTGCTACTGGTCATACCACGGTTTTTTTTTTCGGAAATATTTAATCGATCCGAATCCAGTTGATTGATGATGACGATGATGATGACACCAATTTATTATTAACGAAACGTATCGTAGTTAAATTTATTTGTAAAAATTATAAAAACATGAAACGATATTTTGTTTTTGGTATCGACTTTGTATAGCTACGACAGGATGTCCCAACAGCCAACTTCTACAGTTGTATGCTTGTAAAATTGTAGAAATTTAGTTTCGTTGGGTCTAAAAAACCATGGAATGACCTTCTATATCACAAATACACCAATATCGTTAAAAAGATTGAAAATCACATCATCATTTTGAATAAATTTTTACACTACAATTTGTTTAAATATTTTTAAATACACATTAGACCATGGTCAGTTAATATTTCGAAATCTGGGAAAGTTCCGAATAAATATAGGAAAGTCGCACAAGTAGGAAATTTCTATCGTATAAGGCTGACCGCACATTGTAGTCACGACTGTCTTAAGACAGACTATCGCTTTGCAAAATATATGAAAATGCGCAGACTTGAAACAAAACGTCTCATAGACAAAATTGTCTAAATCGCACGACGACAAGTCTGACTAACGACTGTCGGCTTCCCTTTTAAATTATATGCGGGCGCGCACATCAGTGACAAAACAGACTAGCGAGGTACCCCCTCCCTTCTAGTGTCGTCCGAGCGTTCAGCGAATGAACACTACGGCGCGGGCTGGCGCAGAAATAGGGCTGCGGTTCGCGCCGGCTGAGTCATATAGGCCTCCGCCTATCACATCTCACTCACTGACTGGCCGACCGGACTGCGTTTAGCGCAGGTCGGGCGGTCGTCTGGTGAGTGAGACTCAACACTCCTTCTTTCTCCCTCTTGACTCCTTCTTTTTCCCGCTGGATTCCTCTCCCTGCTAGGTAGTAAGTGAGAGTTATTACAGATGCAGGAAACGTGTCACGCGGACAGCCTAGCCGCCAGGTGCTTTTTCTTTTATTTCTGTGTATTGTAGGCTTTTTTTTCATTTGCAGAGCCTACCCATCCCCACATCGCCTCCCCATCCTACGCTTTCCCCTCTACGTCCAAGTCCCCGCGGTAGGGTTCCTGTCCGTAGGATTTTAATACAGGTCGTCACGTTGTTGTTGCTCGTCTGCCCCAATGGTCGACACGACTCCCCCCCCCGGTATTTACCGGACCCCAATGACAACCCCATATTGATGGGGCTCGACCCGGCCGCCGCCGTCAGGGGGCAACCCTATAATATAGCGTAGTAGACAAAACTGTTTTGTTCGAGGTGTGCGTCGCGTCATAGACAAAACGGTCTCATTTTGGTTTCAAGACAGACTAGTTTAAGTGAGACAAGTCTGTCTTAAGACAGTCGTGACTACAATGTGCGGTCAGCCTAACAGAAATACAAACAAAGGCTAATGATAAATATTATGTATTTACAACTTAAAAATTATATTTGCAATAGTATTTTATACATTTTCTTATCTTTCGTAACATTGACAAAATAAGTAATGTGAAAGCTATGATTTGATTAAAGTATTGCTTAGGTACATATATGGTATGGTAACTTTGTGGGATAGACTTTAAAAGTGTTAAATTATTTATTTCCTTAACATTCTACGAACATTTTTTTTATTAAAACGCTAAGAATAAGAGAAGATATTATCAAAATTTCTTGATCTAGTTGAATAAGTATATTATTTCATCTAAGTCCGCGAATAATACATTCATATAAAATTAGTTTTTTTTTTATTTTGCCATAAAAGATTTTCTACACAAGTCTTTGCTCCTCAGAGAGTAATAGATATTGTCGCGCCATTCTTATTGCTAACACTTGTTTTGACATTTGTGTCAATGCCCAAACATTCATTTTTAAAATTCATACACACAGATCTTTTTAAGTTTATTAACTAATAGATATAAATAAGACAGAATCGGCCAAAAACAAATAGATAATTTGTTTTTTTTTTTATTTCAAATTTAACTGAACAAGAAGAATTATTAGAAAAACACATAATATTTAAATAATGGCAATTTAATTGAAATAATGTAATATACAAGTGGTTAATATGATATATATGAATTACATTTAATTTTTTTTATTACAATTGCTCCAAGTTCTCTCTGAGAGTGGCAAATACTTTTGCAAGTCTTTAGCAGACAAGAAGAACAGTTTAAAATGAAATCTATGGAGTAAAGAGGAGTGTAGGAGGACCAACTTATGTCAAGGTTTAACTTAAAAACCCGCGGTAAAAGCAATATTTACATTTGTGCCCACAATTATAGCGGTGTTATGGATATGGAGTAAGTACCTATAGCGTAGATTTACTTGCTATATATGGGGTGAAGTAGAAGGACTAAATAGAGACAGATTAAATTAATTTCTTATGCGGCAAACATGTAGTAGGCGTCAGCTATTTCATACAATATTATGCTTCATAATGCAGTTGGCGCTCCTTCACCTCCACACTCCACAGTAAAATTGTCTATTATCTATACATTCCATCGGTGCGCGTGCGTCGTTAGTGCGTGTCGCGTTTATCGAGCAGAGCCTTCGTGACCTGGTCGTATATGGACCGCTTGTAGATACGCGGCTGGCCCTCATACAGCCTGCCGCGAGGGTAGCTAGCCAGCCCAGTGTAGTCGTCGAACCAGTTCGTTGTGGGCTGTAACAAACACTGTGTTAGGTGGAACCGATATGAGCTGGCGCAGCGAAAGGCGGACCCTTCGGATTGTACCGGTGGTTCACGCCACCTAGCGTAAGTGTATGGAACTCGATGTGAGGTTGCGCATCTGGTGTAACATATCAGGTGCAGCAGTGAGTCATAAACATTTAATTATATTGACTTAATTAGTGCATAGACATTTATTGTCTATACCAGTGTGAACAGTGCAGTGTTTGTGACGTATGTTTCTCTCGCCCCATTTGTCCTGTCACCTTACCACGAACGGAACTGCCTTTTGGTTAACAAAATGTAAATTTACATCCAAATAAATCATGGTCACCAAGCTGGTTTTTGTTATTGCATTCGCCTGACAAGATCCATAACACCGGTATATACCACACTTAAAAAATATCTCATCAGCCGGCGGACGCCCACTGCTGGACATAGGACTCCCCTGTAGAGCTCCACAGGTAGTCACGAGCCACTTGCGTCCAGTCAATCAGTCCACCGGGTTGGAGGCCGTCCGACACTCCGTCTTGCGGTGCGAGGCCGCCATCGAGAACCTTCCTTCCCCGGTTATCAGTCCTCCTAGTAATGTGGCCTGTCCATTGCCACTTCAGTTTGCTGACGCTCAGAGCTATGTCGGTTATCCTGGTTCGCTTGCGAATCTCCGAAAGAATATATATACTTCGAAATAATACTTAGATATACTTATATAACTTGTTGTATTTCTAAGGGATCCGTACTAAGCTTCCGCCCGCGGCTTCGCCCGCGTGGATTTCGGACTTCAAAAATGATTCAAAATTTTAACTTATTATTTTATTCTGATATGAAAGCTATATTACTGTAAAGTTTCATGAAAATCCGTTCAGTAGTTTTTGTGTGAAAGAGTAACAAACATCCTTACAAACTTTCGCATTTATATTAGTAGGATATGTCAGTACAATAAACAGAGCAAAAAATTCACTAGCGAAAAAGCTTTCGGGCTCTAAGTACCTACCACAGCATACTGACTACTTAGTATGCATTTTTTTTTGTAGCAGGACTGCTGGAAGAAATGTCAGTATTAAATAAATTTATGGTGTGTTTCCAGTGTACATTAACTATTAAATAAATAGACGCATCTGTTAGACCTCTGGTGTTACGGATGTCTGTGGGCGTTGGTGATCACTTTACATCAGGTGACCCAACTGCTCGTTTGCCTCCTATGCTATAAAAAAACCCGAATAATATTTATAACCGTAAAAGGAAACGAGCAGTCGAAACCTCTTTCATGATTGTGAGTCTATAAACATATTATACACAGTGCACACTGCACAGTGGACTGTCGGAAACTCGAACTGCGAGACACGCGACGGGAGCTACACTGTCGCGTTTTATTACTGACGGTACTCTGTGAGCAATAGGTGAGAACGCAACCTGAACTTTTATAAAATTATTATTTACTATTATATATTGATGACCAGACTGGCGCAGTGGGACAAGGCTCGGATAAGCGGAGCATGTTACGCCAGGTTTATCTACATATCTATTAATTATAATACCGGTACTAGACAACGGAAATATATTTAAATTTTCTAAATATATTCCCGCTGTCTAGTACCCGTAACACAAGTCTTTACGGTACTTAGCACCGGGCTGGGCTAATGTAGTGTGATATGTCCACAGATATTATCTATACTAATATTATAAAGAGGAAAACTTTGTTTGTTTGTTTGGTTGTATTGAATAGGCTCAAAAAATACTGGACCAATTTTAAAAATTCTTTCACCATTCGAAAGCTACATTATCCACGAGTAATATAGACTATATTTTATTTTGGATCCGGTAGGTGGCGCTGCTGTCGGAATGTCAA
>LUGF01059749.1:76936-96725 GCA_001625245.1 Calycopis cecrops
TGGATCCGGCACTATTTGCATAGGTATGCAGTCAGTTCGCAATTTTGGAATATATACAAGGGGTTATATGTACTTTAAATATAAGTCTATTTTTTCTGTGATACGATTATAAATTACGAAGATTACGATTCCTTTGCCAATAGAGATAAGAAATGTATAAGACTATTTCACCTAGAGTTACCTTTCCTCTCAAAACTTTCTTAACAGACATACAGAGGGACAGACACGACTGACAACAAAGTATTTTTCTTCGTAGATAGTCAGCTTTTATGAACGTTTATTAGGCAACCTTAAGATATATTACATCAGACATAACCATGGTACATTTAAAGCTGTAAAGTTTTTGGTCACTAAAATATCTTAAATTATGTTCACAGTTCTGATATTTCGAGATCTATACATAAGAAACTTCAAGATACCCTACTTATTATGAATTTAATGGTATTTTTTTGACCTCTTGTGAAAGCGTAATAGAATATATCCAGGCATCGTGCGTAGCTCCCCATGGCAGTTTCCTGTCGACTATATCCTGTATGGTGTCAATGGACTGCTCATATTTGGGTACTGTGAAGGTGGAAGCCAGCCCCCCGCTATAAGCGTTGTCCAGAACCAGCCCCGTCAACATCATCCACCCGACCACGCTGCGGATACGCCATGGTGTGAAGCCTCTGTCGGGCTGAGACTGGAAACATTCGGTTATTTTAGTACAGAGGTTTCCAAACTTATATCGTCTAACACCCAATTATTACTTTTACTTTTATTTTAATATATTATTCTTTATTTATTTATTTAATTAAATAATTATTATAATTACTTCCTAATCCTACTACTTTCTTCTGAATAAATTCGTTGCCAGGCGGGTCCTAAGACAGATTTAGCTATTCCCTCGGGCTCCCTGATCATATCAAAGGGTCAAGTGTGGTTGTCGCTGTCAATCCTGCGGCAGCGGCAGCGGTGGGAACGAGTGGTGAGCCAAAACCCGAAAAAAAAATATCAAAGAAAATTTTAACCAACTCGGATCTATCAACTAACCTGAGTTATCATAATTCCAAAAGTTGTCAAAAATACTCTTTTGCCTGAAAATCCTTGGGCTACGTACAATGCTACAGATGCTAATACGAAAGTCAAAAATATTCCAATCCACATGTACAGGCTAAACGGTAGTACGGGCATCTCCCAACTAGCAAGTAACCTGAAAATAATAACAATTTTAAATTAATAAAATGAATTATTGTGCTTTTGATATGAATAAAAAATATTCGTCTAACAAAATTAAGAAATCTCTCACCTAGGAGATGGAACTATGCATGTTATAGCAGTTCGAATTATAGGAGAAGAAAAATCCATAACTACATATACTTCAAACCAGGAATACAGGGCGGCTAAAACAATTAAAAACAAAAAACATTCATAAAAATATTAAATTAAAGAGAATTGGTGGTACTCATTCAGAAACCTGCGTGAGCCCATGGCCCAAAGATTCATAATTCATCACAATCACACACATCATGCAAAAACGACATATAAAAAAAACGTAATAAAGGTTGTTTACTTATCCCTAAATCGGCCCGGTCGGTAAATACATTGCCTAAAACGCCGACTCCTGTGAGGTTATCATAGATCTCCCCCCACTCGTGCTCGTCGTCTCTTACAATTTTCACGGTACAATTTACCCACCTGAAACACAACATGATTTCAAAGCATTTAATTCACAAGGCTGGATTAAGATGGATGGAAGTTTCATTATAAAGCAGTAACACAAATAGCTCAGAATTTCAGTCAACTGAAGTTCAGGCTGCATTGCTCGCAGAGCCGATCACAGGTTGTGAAGAAAAGAACCTGTTAGGTAGCATTCTACCAGACGGACTGACGACGTGGTTATAGATCCGGGGAGTCCTGTGACTCTCTTTACGAGAAGCTATAGCCTGCAGTAGATGTCCTCTGACTTGTATTTTCTTACAATATATTATGTAATATGTTATTATACCTACTTGCAAAATTCATCAACTATTCTCATTTCCATTCCATCTCGACCCAACGGAGCTATGTTAGTGTCTACATCTAAGAGCACATACGGTTGGTATGTGAACCCAGCAACCCTAACTTCCTTGCCTTGTAAATTTGACATATCATGAGGAAACAGTATTGCCTTTTTATCAAAATCATTAGTGCAAGAATTCCATCTATCTAAATACAATGGTTGATCAGTATTATTGGCTCCAACATATTTATGAGTTGCTAAATCATATGAAATACAATCTTCGTCGTCATTTGGTAAGATCAGTAGCACGTTTGGTACGAAACTAGTTTCTTCCATATTCAGAATATCTGTAAGTTCGATGTTGCTATCTTTCGGCGATAAATTAGGTATTGGTAGAAATATTATCTTTCTATCACTCCGTCTAACATTACCTAAATGAATATTTTGATCAAAAACCGACATAAAGTTTTTCGGTTTTCTTAATTGAACGATGTAATCTGAGCACCCTTCTTCGGATACGTTTAGCATGCGTTGAGCGAATGTATCATATTCATCATCTTTACTTGGAATAATGTACATAAAATTACTTTGGAACTTCAGGTAAAGAGGTTCTTCTGAAATAACCGTTACACAGTACGAAGTCAGTAAATATTCATCTATAATCATTTGTATGAGCATTTCAATTGGCAAAATGAATTGTTTTAACATCAACATGTTGTATCTAGTGAAGGGGCCGATGAAAAATGAAATGCCGTCCGCAGAAGGCATTTACATAAGGGGTTTACAAAGCGAGCTTTTGTTGACGGATCGCTTTAGAGATCTCTGGTTAAAAACTATGAACAAGAATATTTATATATTATGGGACTGTTAAATAAGCAGTAAGTAGGTAATCATTAATAATTAAATAAAAAGAATTGCTGATGCTGCTGCTATTTCTGTTATGTATTTTATTTGTACCCAGTAGCGAAAGTTTTATGAACATTTTATAATCTTTATAAAGCTTACCGATTAAGCTTTATTGAAGTTTAGAGGGGTTTTCCATGTGTAATAAATAAGATTGCTAATAAGAGAGCCTTGATTTTATATTTTTACATTATATGCAGTATATTTATATTAGGTGAAAATATAACCTATGATATAATTATATGCAAAATATAATCGGTCTAACAAAAACTTTTAAAATTATAGAACAAACAGTAAAACAATATTCCGACACTATAAGCATGAAGGAATTATAAAGCCAATCACAACGTTAATATCACAATAGGTAACTGGGTATATCTATATAAAAATACAGGAAAGTATTATCTCATATTATCTTAACCTTCAACATAACCTTACAAGCTGGTTTAAAATAAATTTAACTAAATATAGATTAAAATATGTTGGGTACTTCAGACTTCTAAATAAAGTATTTTATATTCATGGATATGTTTCGTTCGAAGTAAGTACCTTGGAAGGTAAGTAAGATGTTGTGTCATGTCATGTAAGTAAGTAGTGTCATGTTGTATTGCACCTCAAGTGGTCTGGCACGACCGAGATGATGCACGACCTCTCATGCACATGATACCATAGTCCATAAAGTAACCAGGTCATAAAGTAAAATAACCCCAAAATATGCGCCACCATAACTATCAACTATTTTTAAGCTTTCCTAGCATTTTTTGTGTGTTTGGAAGACCCTTTAGATGGAGTTAAAGAGAGCGACACTACTTCATAACAAATATATGGATATCTATGGGTAACAGGCCTGGATATTATAAATAAACAGGTTCCATTGGACCATGTTGTACGTTTCAGTTACTTCAATAGTTGTGGGAAAATAGTCGAAATTTGAGGATAAAAAAGTGTGTGCTTTAATCACAACTGAAGTAAAACTTAATTATTGATTTAATATTCATCGCAGTTACAATGACATAGCATGTCATGATATTATTTTTTATATACAAAAAAGTTTCACTGAATTCGAATTTGAGTTTGAATGACAAATTCTTAGATCATTTACTAAATGATCTAAGGACAAATTCGATTGGCCTCGCCCGATGTGTGATTATTTGTAACGCTCTCACCAGCTTTTACTTCAAAACTTACAATAAATTTCGTTATAATCTCTAAAAGTATTTTCATAAAAAAAACCCTCACTTTGAATTGAATATTTTCCGTATAACGTATTCGAAAGGTCGTTTAATGAAATAATATCTATTGACAGTCGATGTTTACAGCCATTATGCGCTTCAAAGAAATTTATGATGCTTAATAGTAGACCTAACAGATAATGATGTAGCATTCAATTTGTTTGTGTGTAAATGGGTTACTGTTGTTAATTGTTTTCACAATAATAGGGTATTCTACGCTATTAAAAATATGCTACGAATTGTTGTCATTTTATGCAAAATAATGCATATTTTTTAAAAAAATTGCGAAAAAAGTAGCAATTATTTGTCAACGTCAAAAACGTTTTGTGATCGGTTGAATCTCAGATGACGTCACCGGCAAGTAAACTCTAGCCGAACTGCCTAGTGTTTACACTTTTGCCACTTGTGTTTGACGTCAATCTAATCATATTGCGCCGCCATGACAGTTTGCATTGTTTTAGGTTTTACTTTTAGGCGCGAGTGTAATAACTCAAACTTTAACATTATCTTTTGTTGTTAATACTGCTTATTTTCTGGAAATATTTATGTAACGTGTTTAACAAGTCATAAAGTATGAAATAAAAAAAAATCAAAAATTGTCAAATACCCAATTACAATAATTACAGGATGAAGTATGATTTAAAAAAAATGTTTGACGATTTAGGCACATTTGTGTTTAATCATCATCAGCACTGTAAGACCTACCGCTTGGCTCGAATTGAGCCTCACGACCGGGGAGGTGCCTCTCGCTTACACGGTACTGGCCTATAGTGACAGCTGTGCTGTCGCGTTTTGTGGCATGTAGGAAGCCGGTGGCCCATGGACGAGGTAGGAGGGTAAAGCAGCTGTGTAAACTATATGGGGATGTTTATGGGTGTCGGTAGTCATGAAAATGGTCATCGTTATATACAGGGTTATTTTTTGGTCACCGGCCAAATTTTTAGGTTTGGTTCAGAATCAATAATACATTCGATTTACGAAATAAAAAGAAAAAAACAAATAATTAGATAAAATTACTTTGTCCCATGTTGTAAAACATATTTTTTGGTCACCACGTGTATCACACTCGCGACTCACGGTAGGCCGACGTCACTGACCTTGAAGTCGATACATTTCGTATAAGAACAACAATCGATGTATTTTTAAGGACCATTTCAAATCGATTTTTATTTGACAAAAGTTTACAATAAGACGATAAAATTTAAAACACACCTTTGGAATAATGTTTACTTCCTTATTTTAAAATTTGGCCGGTGACCAAAAAATTACCCTGTATATTTAAAAAAGCATACAGAAGACGTCCACTGTTGGCCATAGGCCTCAGAGAGCTTCCCGTCAGCATATCCAGCTATCAGTGAGGCTGTTAAACATCTGGAGCAGCTCTCTAGCCGACCTCCCCCAATGTTTGTCGGCTGTGTGCGCAACATGGTCTTACATGCACACATATTCTGATGTCTATGGGCGTCGGTTGTCATGAAATTTTTTTATATAGTACAGGGGCAAACGAGCAGTCGGGTCACCGAGATGATGGTGTTTTCCGACGCCCATCAGACATCTGCAACACCAGGGGTTTTGCAGTTGCGTTGCCGGCCTTTAAGATGAGAGTAGGCTCTTTTCTTGAAGATCCCTAATTCATATTGGTCCGGAAATACCGAGGGCGGCAGCTGATTCCACAAAGAAGTAGTGCACAAGATGAAGTTGCGTTTAAAGCGCACAGAGGTGGACTTCGGAACATCTATATGGTGCCGGTGGAAAATTGAATTTTGACGCGGAGTTCGATAGTGAAATTCAGCTGCAGGTATTAGTCCGAACAATTCCTCGGAACACTCCCCATAGAAATGGCTTCGATTGCTCGTTTGCCCCATTACACAACGAAAATGATCCGTTACGCCTCACAGGGTACATATTACATGTAGTGTGGCTCTTGTGGGCTCAATAAGGAATAGTGTGATGTGAGACAACGTAGGCTGAATAACGATGTAGTGACTCAGATGGTGAAAGCAGTGGAACGTGGATAATTTCCTCACGTGCTGAGACAGACACAGGTGTGACGTAATAGAAGCTTGTAATTGAATAATATCGCATCCTGAAGCGATTAATGTAATCACTTACAACTTAACACTTCCTTAATCCTTGTGTCTTGAAGGTTAGGTTATTATTTAAGATATAATTAACCTGATTGAGAATTATCTCAATATTTTTTTATACTATAAATGACAAAAAATATTTACCAGTATTTTTTATAATATTATAACGAGCAGTCGGAGCCATTTTCATGACCACCGAGCACAGACAGTACAAGTTGTGTTGTACCGAGTACAAGTTGTGTTGTAGAGTGTTGATGCGTTAACCTCCTTTCCCCCAGGCCCCCGGCCACACCGAACGAAACGCGACAGCACAGCTGTCACTACACCAGTATCGTGTAAACTAGAGATACGAATTAGGGCGGCAAACCCGAGGAGAGTGTGGCCGGCTCAATACGTCAGCAGTCCAGTGTGGCACTACCTCTTACTTGCCTCATAAGCATTCAAAAAATTGCCAAGAAGCTTCGATATTCCCTTATTTCAATAGGTAATATCTACATTTATTAATTAACCTTATCTAGGTAAAATATTAAGGAAGCTAATTCCTACCTTATCTAGGTAGGAATTACCTTTCTTAACATTTTGTGTTCGTATTATGACGTACAAGGTAGGTAGACCTTCAATAAGTCTACATAAACCCCGGAGGCTGGCGACGCGCCTTTCGTAACTTTTACTTACTAATTACCATCAGGTTATACACTTTTTCCTGCTTTCGATGGAATTTCTTGTAGGTTACAAGGTAATCTCTGACGGAATTCATGTAATTTACACAATAAGCAAGATTGTGATTTTTTTAATAAACTTGGTATCTTGCACTAAATACTATTATATTAAATACAAATATAATCATGTGCAAAAAGTTTAAAAAGTAGAGATTGTCTCAGATTTTTTTTTCACGTTATATGCTTAAATGATATATAAAATACCAAAATTATGTAACTATTTAATTATATGTATAACACAAAATATGTAGAGAACTTTTAGTGCCTTGAATATTTATTTTTATATAGGCTTTCCATTACAATCCACATAATGATACGCTCAACCAACCACCGCGCCGTTCAAATAGGAGCAATAAGTAATACCTTAACTTATGTTTATAACGGAAAAAACCTAATAAGTTAATATTTGGTATAGGTATAGATGATGTCATCTATAGGTTCTTTACAAAGTTCACAGAGGCGAATCCGCCTGAGTCACGTATATAGTCGTATCGTATGTAGAGAACGTGGAGAGAGAGAGGACCGAACTGAGAACCTTGCGGTGCACCATAGGTACAATCATGACATTAGATTTATACCCACCGTACGAGTACCATTTGACTTCTGTTTTACTGAGAAGTGAAATACCTTAAAAGATCACCACACATGCCACCACACAATTTTTCTACAGGACAAAGTGATGCACTGGGTCAAAAGCTTCTTCAAAGTCGGTATAGTTCACGTCAACGTACGTCCATCGAGCCTAAGATATCCCTGGACAATTCTGGCAAGCTTCTTAGCAGTAGATTGTGACAACAAAGTGTACAAGTACAACGTCACTATACTCTTTCAATGATCTTAGTAAACGTGTTTAACATTGAGATAGGTCGTTATTTGTTTACGTCAATTTTATTTCATATTTTGTGTATGAGAACACGCTGTGGGACACGCTGCTGCCCAGCTCATAAAGCCTAACAACTAACTTGTGTAAGTGTACGTTTATTTTTTAATTTTTTGTTTATCTCTTAAAGATATGTTCTGTTTGTGAACAGTTTGCCTTTGTATTTGTTATTTATTTTTGTTCTTTTTTGCTGTAATTCCTCTAAATGTATGTTTTTAATTCTGTAAGCATATATTTTTTGTAACTAGTGCAGTGTGATTCCGCAAATAAATATATATTATTATAATATTGGTGTATACATGCAGTTGTGTGCAATTTGTCAATATCAATAGTCGTTCCAGTCATGCGCTAGATTACAATGGGATCAGCGATCTTTAACAACAGAGGACAGATAAAGACTGATGATGAAACCCATAAATCAGTAGCCGAAACGAGTAACGTATCAGGTAATTAGCTACTCTTTTTAGGCTCTTACACAAATAAACACGGGCCCGGGCGCGGAACACTGCGGCTAATGGATATCTTGTTATTGTTACGCGACAAGACGCACACTGTGCGTGCGTAGCGCCACCCGTACGCAAACGTGGCGTCTTAATCCTGGGTATTTTTTAAATAACCAATGAATATTCGAACTTGAAAATTATTTTTTTGAAAATTATTTATTTTATATAATATATATATTAATATAGCCAGGCCTTTGCCCAGCAGTGGGACAACATAGGCTGAACAAAAAAAAAATATATAAATATATAGCTTATATAAATAGTCTTTTGTTTTTGGCATTAAAATAGCCTTATTGTTATTCCAGACAGTAGTCTATATTTGAGTTAAATTGCATGCAAATCCTTTGAGTATGTTAGCATTAAGAAGTTTTTAAATGGCTCTTTGTAGAGTATGATTATTATTTAAATATGAGTTAAAGTTTTGAATTTTTTATTTTGATTTTCATTTGTGATTTTTACATTTTTTATATCGATAAGAAGGTATTAATATTGTGTAATATAATTTAAAAAATCCAATTGTTACTAGCATCTTACTTATGGCTTGCAAATATAAAAAATGAATGCATGAATATGCATAAATTATAAATGTTTCAAGATTGATCCGTCCGTCTACAAAGAAATGTACCTACAAACTTTCCAGTGTGACGTGTGTGGTCCATTTTTTATTCCTTTGAACACCGGTTGCATCAAACGTTTTGCCGCCTTTTAGAGGAAGGTAGCAAAAGAAGTTTTTCTTTTATTTATTTCTAATAACTTACAACAATAATTAAACAGAGCATTACAAAAATCTAATTTTTATCATAATTAGCCGTAAAAAAATCTTATAGTATAATGAGCAGTCGGAATCATTTTCATAACTTTCAACGTGTTCATAATTTCCCGTAGGAATGAACGATTTTCCTGCAGTAAAAAGTCTTCTTGATGTTGACCAGGCTTAGTGCATATACACCACAAAAAGTTTCATTTGAATCCGTCCAGTAGTTTCGGAGATTAGCCCGGACAGACAGAACAGACAGATAAAAAAAATTAAAAAACATTGTGTAGAAAAGTGTTCAAAATACTATTTTAACATCGCCCCCAATTAGTATTTGTAAATATATTCAATGTACAGATACATTAATTTTACCGTTTTATTATATGTATAAATAACTTATTCTTTTCACTTATTCAAAATCTAGAATTCAGGATAATGTATAAATAATAAAATAATTAAAAACATAGGTAATATTATTTACATTACCATCAAGTCCTATAAAGACGCATATATACTGTTACTACAAATCAAATTATTTAAAATCCCATAATGCGCAGGTTGTATAAACAGTAACCAAATCCATGGGGAACCACCGCCCCATCGATAAATCGTAATCCAATACTTTGGAACGGGATTTTTTACCATAGACAAGGAACGAAAGAGTGCTAAAAATAAAATACTTTGTATAAAAAATATATTTTTTAACTAATCTTTTTTTCTTAGTTTAGCGCTAGACACTTCGATGGATTGCAGCCAATGTTTGATTTCTTCTGGGCACTCCAGCTTTGTGTCGGCGCCGGGCAGGTTTTTGAACAACGTGGTAACATCTATGTCGATCAGATTTTGACGGGACAAGACGACGGCGCGGACAAAACCATCCCTCAGTGTGATGAACTTCTGTTCGATGAATAAAGTCTTGTCTTCCCAATAGACTAACTGAAAAAAAAGTAACAATAAGCAAATGGCCAATTCTTAGTCAATTCTTAACTTCGCTGCAGTAGCACTGCTTGCATGCATGCAGCCAATCGGAACCGACCGGGGGGGTACAGAGAAGCACCAGGGAGGTACTGAGGAGGTGCTAGGGAGCTGTGCTGTAGCGTTTCGTTCTGGTGGCAGGGGAAAGGAGGGCATCGCATCTGTATAGCCTCTATGCATGAAAATGGCTCCGACTGCTCGTTTGCTTTCCTATACCTACCATAAAAAAGGGATCAGCGCCGTCTATTACGCTTATGAGTAATACGATAAATTATACCTTTGTTTCAACTTTGTATGCACTAAATATGGGTATGGTCCTTCTGTAACGGATGCTGGACGCCCCTTGTAGTGCGTGGCCTTTCGCTGCCATTATATTCTCGTAGATCCCGGTTCTGTCGTAGAAGTGGAACCTGGCGAAGTCCAGCTCGCGGACGTAGCGGGCATTGTTCATGTGCTTCAGGAAAATGTCCACGTCTTGTGTGGTGCAGAAACCTGAAAAATTCATCCATTTGAATTTGAATGTGTAGATTTTAAATGTAAGATTACGGTTAGGTACAGGCACAGGTACATGTTCAATGGCCCATTGATATATATTTACGGGAGCAAATAATAATAATTATAATAACATTATAATATCTGTGAATACACACCACGCTAGCCTAGCCCCGTGCTAAATACCCGTAAGGACCCGTAAGGATGTTACGGGTACTAGACAATGGAAATATATTTAATATTTTTTATAAATTCAATAAATATTTGTATATTTAAGATATTTATTATGGAACCTAGATGGAATTCAACCCACGACCCCGGCGCAATATGCTCCTCTTATCCGAGCTACGTTACCACTGCGCCAGTAGGTCATCTAAAAATAAACTGTTCATATTACACTGAGCATATAGGAAGCAGGTGTGGTTGTAAGCACAGGATTAATTCTTCTTTCTATATTCTTACAGGACTGCAATCCGAAGCATTCATTGTGGTCTAATTCTTTATTGGAAGCTGTTGCAAATTCAACTTGTTGATGTTGGCTTGGTAATTTTTGTGACAGAAAAATTAGAACAACTTTTGGGCGTGACTCGATAATAGTTAAAGATATGACTATTTGAGTAAGAAGGAAGTGATCCTGCTATGAAGAATTACGGAGTTGGTGACGAATGTTATCGTTGGGAGCAATGAGATTTTTTATGTTATACACCAAAAGTAGACTTCAAAGTCGTCGTGAGGTACAAAAACTGTATAGACACAATAGCTTCAGCTCTGGGCATTTTAATTAACCACAAATTATAGCTTGGACCTGTACCTATTCCTCATCGCCATTATAAGCCTTTATACGTTCGTAGTTGCTCTATATGGAACTGTTTTATATAGCATAACGGGACAAACGAGAGAGCCTTCTGGTGACTTCCGACAACAGTTGTGTTGTCCTTCTTCATACCGTACCCCCAGTTATGCACGGGCTATTCACAACCGTACATAACACAACAGCACAGTTATCATGAAAGCGAGATGTACAATGCAATGTATGGCATTCCCTCTTAATAAATATTCTTGACTTCAATGAACCGGCATTCGCGTCCACAAACAGTTGGTGATACCACAGCTGGCACAGAGGTCGGATAATATTATAAGTTTTCGTAGATAATTTGATAATTGTAAAATGTCTAATTGAATTACAGTATTTCTGTGATATTCATAATATATCTAGCTGTGCTCAGCGGTTTCACCAGCGTCATCTGATTAAGAAACTTCGCCTCCTATTTCACCCCCTTAGGTATTAAATTTCAATAATTTTTTTTACTTACACAATAACAGGTATACCTGTACCAAATTTCAAGTTTCTGAGTATAGTACTTTCAGCTGTGTGTGATATATGTATGAGTCAGTGAGTTTCGCCTATAATAATAATAATATACTCTATTGTTTTAATATGTGGATAATGTCGTTGGCGCAACATTGTAATTTATTTTATAGGTACTTATTAGCATGTTTAGTATTTCAGTATATCTATGTATATTACTAGATATCATCCAAATCCGTGTTAAAAAAGAGTTTTACGTGAAATAATAACAAACAAACATACAAGCTTTGTATTACATTATTATTTAGTAGTAAATAACGTTCATTATCATACTAATAGACTACCTATCGGATCGTAAAAACAAAATAGTCTCAAATAAAATTCCATTGATACATACCTACTAGAAGTTATTAAAAAAATAGATGCTTACCGTAGATAGTCGTAGTGTCGTTGACCCGGCATTTCTTTTGGAACAATCGACCGATGCCGATGGTGAAAGCGATGCGTATGAAGTAATTTACGTCCCAAAATATGTACGCTATCGCGACGAGTGACACTAATATACAGAACATTTTGTTTGAATTAAATAATAATCGCTAGTGTACGCGAGTACAATCGTCCACTGACAGAGCGCCAACTGCCAAGCATAATATTGCGTAGTCACGTTAACCTAGCAGGTGTACACTTACTTGTAGAAATAACGTTGCTTATATTTTACTACCTGTCTATTAATTATTAGCTTACCAGCAGCGTAGCATGAAGGACATCTTTAAAAGGGCTACTTAGATTTTTGAGATATTTTTGTGATTGTTAACACATTGAAATTACTTTTGATCGCAATAAGTTTTGTTGTTTGCTTTCTTGTTCAGTGTCCAAAACTCTTAATAATATATTTTTTTTTAATAAATTAACAGATATAATTATACAAAATAGTATTGTTTAATAGTCATAATATAATGTTATCGTAAATGAATGCAATGCGTAATCTACATTCTACACTCACACATAATATACAGTGTACATAATATTATACAGGTTGTACCAAGAAACCTGTACCAGCCAAGGTCTGGAGTTAGGGGACACTCATACTCATCATTTGACCCCAATGTTTGTTCGAGATATAATTGTTTTTGTATAATTTTTGATTTTTTTTATTTTATGTGAATTTAGTTAGAACTTTTTCTTTAGATATGTTATTTCTTTCAGTGTTTTTTTTTGTCAGTATGTTGGCTAGAATGTGTGGTAGCCTGTAAGAACACAAAACTTTACAAATTGTAACTACTAGCAGCTCAGAATTTGATCACAAAAATAAAATTTCCCTTCGTTAAATTTTACACTAGGTTAATAGTTTCAACGAAACGACGAACAAACGAACGAAATAAAAAAATATTGCACTTCGCTGAATGACTTGTATTATAACATATACCTAATTGTAATAATAAATAATAAAATTCCGTCGCGTAGTGCAAATACTGCCCCATGTACCCATCTTATCTCCGTTTTTGATAACACTATCACAAAATGTGCAATAACTGTATTGTACCAGACGACAAAAATGTCATGGTCAGTAGTCAGAAATGTTACTATTGTTATTTACGGCTCAATGAAAATAATCTGAACTCAGCAGCTTCATAAAATGGTTCCAATGCTATTTTTAGAAAAAGTATATTAGGAGGCAACCGAAACTATTATGATTTTTATTGTATTATCATAGTATAATTATTATGTTTTAATCTATTGTTTATATGGTATAAAATATGGTAGGTAACGATTTCTTCACAGTACTTAGGTAAGAACTGGTACAGGCTAACATGTCACGCCTAGGATGGCATGGAATTAAAAATATTACAATTTACATGGCGTGAAAGAATGCCCGTTCTACAATATGCCAAACGGATTCACAGTTATGTCAAATTTATACGCAAACATTTTATATTACCCATGACATTTATGCCGTCGAGAGTACTTGCATGCACGTCACGGCAGAGAAGCGAAACCAGTTGTAAAGGGACCCGCGATGTCCATATAACGTTACTACATTAGTATTTCAAGTAACGCACGCATGTCTGCATGGCATGCACGTTTTAAGTCGAGCTACGTAAAAGTAATTAATTTCCTCTGTGTTATGTGAGAAGCTTCTACGAACATTGTAGTAAACAAATTTTGTACACCAAGTAGAATGACTGCAAAACGGTTTTACATAACGGTATGCTGTTAGCGGCTTCTAGTGCTGCTTCAGTTACTTTTAGCTTTTAAACAGTTTTAATGTTTCAAAAGTGCCATAAGTCGTCTTGTAAAGTTATTATTTTAAACGTTACTCAATTCTTTTTTTTTTTGTATGTTGCGTCAATCGTGAGACGATTCTCAAAATACTTTTTTATTTTTCAAACAATCTTACTCGGGACTTGATCCCATCGTCGACAAATCGGGCACTGATTCCGATATCTCCTAGAAAAAGAAGGCAACCCTATATTTTTGTGTATTTTTTATACACTTTTGTAGGTAATATTTGTTAGAAATCTTAATACTACTATAATATTAAATCTCATTTTATAATTTTAAAGTTATTATCAAATTATCATTATTCATAGAGCTGATGTTAAAAGCTGTTAGACGCGTAAGAGTCAGATCTTTGAATATCACCTATAATCATGTTTAGACTGTTAATTGTATTCAGCTTATACTTAGTGTAACTGCTGCTATGCAAAAATCCATGCCATGCCATGCCATGTCCATGTATCAAAGCCATTTCTCAAAACTACTATACTAAAATAAATTTTTACGACAGAGTACAATCATAAAATCAATTTTTGGCACGACTCATAATGGGAAGTACCTACTTAAAGAGTCTAAAGACTATTTTTTTTTAATACTTTATTGGGGCAAGCAACTTCGAGGTTATACAAAAATTCCTTCAATAATGCTGATTCATTAATTAACTAATGTTTACTTATGTAGCAAGCGGTTGCCCGTGACTACGTTTACGTGAATTCGTATTTTTACCGCAGTCGGTTATAAAGTAGTCTATAGCCTTCCTCGCTAAATGGACTCAAATGGGATTTTTCAAATCAGACCAGTAGTTCCAGAGATTAGCGCGTTCAAACAAACAAACAAGCAGATAATACGTACCTACTAGTAGCGCCTCTCGGTTTCACCCACATACTTTGCTTCTAGTTTATTGCCTTCCTCGATAAATGGGCTCGTTAAAGAAAAGTAATTGAGTTTAATAAAAGTGGAAATTGTATAAAAAAGTATATTATTTAATAAGTTTATAAGATTTTTTTTTATAATTGAACCCGTAATTCCTAAGATTTGCGAGTTCAAACAAACAAACTCCACAGCGTTTAATTAGTAATGAGTAGGTATTTACTATCTGTACCCCTCGGATGTTGCTTTTCGTCCAAACCCACTGCACTCCCGTCTAGTAGTAAAGCATTCAAGAAGCTCTTCAGGTTTATTTTATTAGTATATATGTGTAATTACTTCGATAGCTTTAACCTAACTATATTTACCGAGTTTTAAAAGTAGTGGCGTGCTATATTGCAGCTGAATGAGACCGGCACGAGCACGGACACACTGAGAGGTACCTCTCGCTAATATCGTCTTTACAGTGGCTACCTAATGACCAAATGGCTCCGATGGCCAGTTTGTCCCCCTGTTCTATACTATAAAAGAGATATTTATTTAGCACATGCGGTTGGTTTTCCATCGTCTAAATGATTGTCACGAATTTGTTATCGTCTGTGATAATAGCCTCTGGGTGTAGAGGGTCGTGCGGGAGTGTTTGCCTTTCTGATTGATATAAACCTAGTCGGCTCCGGAGGATTAATATATTTGTCTGATATTAAGGAAACATTTGATGGTTCTTTTCTTAGAGATATATGTTTATAATACGTACTAGAAGCGCCTCTCGGTTTCACCCACAAACTTTGCTTCTAAATTATTGCCTTCCTCGATAAATGGGCTATCAAACATTGTAATATTTTTTTTTGGGCTATCATTGAAAGATTTTTTTTAATTAAACCTGTAGTTCCTAAGATTTGAGAGTGCAAACAAACAAACTCCTCAGCGTTATATTAGTAAGGAGTAGGTATTTACTATCTGTACACAGCAGATGTTGCTTGTCGTCTAAAACCACTGCATTCCCATCTAGTAGTAAAGCATTCAAGATGTTTTCAACAGTAAAAAGTTCGGAAATGAAAACTGTGTTGTAATATCACATTTTATTAACACAACAAACTATAACTCAATAGGTAATTACAATAATAAGCGTATTACAATACCATTTTTTCTGGATAAAATGTAATAGTGCTGAAAAAAAATTAAACACCAAAAACGTTTAAGTTCAAATATTGGTGCTAAATACAAACTCCAAGCAAATTATTATTTATTACTAACACTTATGTTTCTACCATTAAATATTATCCAAAAAAATAACATTGTAATATATTATGATCTTTAACATGGCACATGATTTTGGAAAACGTTTCCACTTAATAATAATAAGTGTACATACAAATAAATATTGTTATCTTATGATTTTAACACCTCTGCTTCAACGATGAAAGTACTTAGGTAAGTACATATTATTGGCGTAATTTCCAGGATCTAATATATTAGCTGTTATACAAGGGCCGCCATTTTAATTCGTATCTGTCATCATCATTTTTTTATGATAAACTTTTACGCCAAAAAAACAGCCCCATTGAGAAGTCCCTTATGAGGGACAGTCGCCGAGATGCACTGTTGTTCACAGATACGGAGCATCTCAAGAAAGGCGGCCGATGGCACCGCGGTTCCAACCACTGGTCGGCCCTAATTAGGGTCGAAGCTTCGAAATCTGGCACTCCCCAGCAGACCCCACTCCGGTCAGCGCGAACTCACAAAAACATCCCCAATAAATAAAAAGAAAGTATTGAAATTATTGACATTTGCGCAAGCTTATGGAATATAAACGCAATTAATTTAGGTAGGTTAAAAGTTAAAAGTTAAACAAGGTTAATGTGATTCGACATAATGTTTTGAATTACAAAGTATAATTCCAATAACCAGGGTGAAACCTGTACAATTGGTTTTGACTTTGATAATGATACCTACTACTTAGTACTCCACTACGTGTGGAATTTTAATTGAGTAAGTAGACCAGCTACTATTAATAATTACAATTCTTATTACATAATTGGATATATAAAATTATTGATTATTTGGGTCTGGAATCTACATTTACTATCTATATATGAGTATGCAGGTATGTAGGTATGTACGCTCTACGTTTTATACAGTAGGCAATGTAGAAATTTGTTAAATTAATATATGATTTTAATGAAAATTAAATGCTTTCTTCACTTTTACTAGCGACAGATTCCGAATTTATTTTATAAAACTTTTCCTTACGAAAAACCACCTATTCCTTTTTAATTTTGCTAATTTTAATTAATTTTGCATATATCGCTTTATGCTTATGTGCAATAGGCTGATGACGATGATGATGATGATGATGATATCGCTTTACAATATATTTAGATGTTTCCAACTGCCACCTTTATGGTCGTCCATCCTTCAGACATTGTAAATACTTTTTCAAGGTGAAGGTAACTTACTCGGTAGTCGTTAATCAGTTCACTAGTTAAAGCGGAACATAACAACTATGAGCTTGACAATTACAATATCATTATCATTAAATTAACATTGAATCCATCTAATGGCGACTATTATTGCACTGTCTACATTCGGGAGTACAAGGGCTGCATTGTATGGGCGGCGCGTGGGGGTGTTGCAACGGAAGCAGCAGTGGAGCTGACAGTGTGGGCAGCGCGGGTAGAGGGACGAGCCACTCCGAACCGCAGACTCGACCCATGACCAAGGCGGGCAGCAGCGGCGCCCGGGGTCCGACGGGCCGGAACGCCGACCACCGAGTCTTGGCCTCCTCAGAACTGGATACAGAGGCTTCGAATGATGAACTTGGATTCGCGGTCACGCTGGAGAGTAACTTATCACGCTGACCCTGCAACATTTTCTCCGTTTTAGTTTCTAGATTAATTAGAAATAATCTAGAAACTCTAGAACCTCTAGAAAAAAGTATATAGTCCCCATAGATTGCTAGAGCAAACGATTCGAAGCAGCCTTCATCCACTAGATACATCCTCATCCACTACAATCCAAAGCTAGCCCTCATCCACTACAATCCAAAGACAAAGGATTAAAATAAAATTACTTAATTCTTTTAATTCGTTTTGTGAAAGTCCCTTGTCCAATTGGGGGTGGCGTAAGAACCACACTATGACCTTGATTGTATGGATGTTTATAGGTCCTCACGAGGATGTTTATAATACTGCTAGTTATACCAAAACGTCACGAGAGGTAATCACTTAAAAGTACTAATAAAATATAAAATACTAATTAAAAGTAGAAACAAACTAGTAAGCTATTGTCTATTTTATTCTTCATTGCCAATACGACAAACCGCTACATATTCAACAACTTAATATTGGTCTTTTATGAGCAAAACAGACGCACTTAATTTTTTTTATGGTATAGGAGGGCAAACGAGCAGTGGGAGTCATTTTCATGACTACCGACGCCCACAAACATCCGCATAGAGGCTATACAGATGCGCTGCCCTCCTTTCTCCTCCCACCTCCACGGACCACCGGCTACTTACACACCGCACGAAATGACACAGCTGTCACTTTACGCCCGTCTCGTGTAAGCGAGAGGTACCTCCCCGGTCGTGCCGGCCCGATTCGACTGCATACAAGCATGCAGTGTGGCACTACCTCTTACCAAACCGCACTTAATTCACTTCATTACACCCATGAGCCATGATCAACCACTCACATGCACAGCGTTACAATGTTCCACCGCCCGCAGCAGGTCGTGGTTGCACCGGCGCAGCACCAGCTCCAGCACAGATCGCTTCTTGCCGGGGAAGAGCTTCTTCAACATCTCCAGTCCCGCCGAGCTGACGCTACCACTGTCGGAGTCCTCGTTCGCTCCTAAGCTAGAAATGGAACTATTTTGGTGAATAATTGAACAAAATTAATAACAAATATACTGAGAATGTCATGTGGGAATAAAAACCTTGTCAAGACAAATTAAAGTCCTAACACGAAGCCATTTATAGTTAAAGTGAGTTTAGAGTTATTTTTCCTCTGACGTTAGGTTGGCTAAAAAAGACTACGTCTTGCCATGATTACTTTTTTCGTCTTTCTACCTATTAGAAATAACAATAATATAAATAATAAATGAAGAAGGGGGTAATATTATTTGAGAACATTTTGTTGTGTCACACAGGCCTGAGGTCTATGAAAAGGTCCAAAGAGCAGCAGATAAACATTTGGGCACCAAAAAATTCGAACCTGTGATTAACCTTGCATATTGTGGCATGACCCAGACAAACCTTAGCATCAAACCTTTATTATTTAAACTATTCGTATAGTTGCCACTTAACAGAAATCAATTAAAGTGTAGTCTTTTTTACTAAAGCTGAATTTATTAAAGCAATTCCGTGACGTACCTAATCAGAACTTCGAATTGGTAAATATGTCTGTGAGAGTACGTAGGCGGTTTTCCACGGTTGTTTGGATGTGGAATCAATTAAAGCAGTGAGTGTATCATCTTTGTGTGCCACTAACTTGGTCCGAGCAATCTAGGCATGATAATTCTGTAAATAAAAGTACCTAAGTAGCCAACTTACCAGTTGGGGGATGTTATAGATCCGGCTGAATCTGGCGCGGGGTTACAACAGTCTGGCACGGAGTCGCTCGTCTCGCTGTCGATGTGGATGGTCTGATGAAACGCGAAATACATTACAACTGTTTTTTTTTTTTGGTATAGGAGAGCAAACGAGCAGTCGGCCATTTTCATGACTACCGACGCCCAGAAACATCCGCATAGAGGCTATACAGATGCGCTGCCCTCCTTTCTCCTCCCACCTCCATGGGCCACCGGCTAC
>LUGF01059749.1:98905-116981 GCA_001625245.1 Calycopis cecrops
GTCGTGCCGGCCCAATACGACTGCATGCAAGCATGCAGTGTGGCACTACCTCTTACAGTTCTTTTAAAGTATTAGAAATTTTAATGACTAAAGGTAAAGATTCAGTAAGAGTGCCAAGCACGCATGTAGCCGGCACGACCGGAGAGGTACCTCTCGCCTACACTATACCGGCGTAAAGAGACGGCTGTGCTTTCACGTTTTGTGCGGTGTGTGTGTACGCGCCAGCCCATGAAGGGAGGAGGAGGAGAAGGCGGGCACAGCATCTGTATAACCTCGCGGGTGTCTATAGGCGTCGGTAGTTATAAAAATTACTCCGACGTCTCGTTTGCCCTAATACTATAAAAATGTAGTACCTACCTCCAAAATCAAAATATTTTTATTAAAAATAGAATTTTAAAAAATTGCTTTCTGAAAGTCAAAAATTTCATCTACCACCGGTTCAACCCTAGCCCTGTCCTGAGAAGAACCGGCGGAACAAACTCAGTGAGCCTTATTAATTAGAGATTTATCTAAAAATATAAACTAATACATTCAAAATTATATAACAAAAAATATAATTTACATTTATTTTTGTATAGAAGTAGCCTGGGAGGAGGGTACTATTCCCAAGGTGTGGTATCTGTCATAAAATCTATTACTTTGTAATATCCCTTACCACACAAGCGTTCCTTGACTACTTTTTTAAATTTGTTGATTATGAGTTTTTGAACGCTCTGGGATCTTATTGTAGAGGCGTAGGTATACATTGACCCCTAAAGGAATTCTTTACTCTGCTCAGTCTATGAAATGGTACATCTAGTTTGTGCCTGTTCCTAGTAATTCTATCATGATTAGCACTTTTCGCATTAAATTCAATAATATTCTTTCGTACATCCAAAAATTTTTCTAAAATGTATTTAGAGTGACCAGTCAGTATCCTCCTCCCAATGTAGATACGGAACCATCGGCGTGCAAGTCCGACTCGCTACTCAGTCAAAATCAAAATCAAAAAGTTTTTATTCAAAATAGAATTAAACGAATTACTTTTTGAACGTCAACAATAAAATCTACCACGGGTTCAACCCTAGCCCTGTCCTGAGAAGAACCGGCGAAACAAACTCAGCGGACCTCATGTTGACCTTTTTATCACATGTATACTCTTACCGTTTGGTCATCCAACGCCGAGTCCGGCTCTGGCCCCGGGCTCGGACAGGGGCCAGTGACCCGCATGCCGTATATGCGACCGGGGGGCAGAGTCTCCAGGGCTGTCCCGCTCTCTACAGACGCCAGATGCAGAGCGATCTTATCTTCTGCCGCCTGTTGTCTCTTTAGAGCAACCTTAACAAAAAGTCAAGTAGTAAAGTCAAAGGTTTAAAAAAGAAGGTCTTTAAATCAAAATTTAAACCTGAGTTGCTTTTGCAGTTCAATCAAAATTTAAATTTTAGTTGTGGATATTTAAATATGCCATCAAAACGCTGTTAAGTTTTTGTTTCATTGTTATTATATATTTACAATAGTAAATAATATGCAATATATTTAAATATATTTACAAATATTATGATCTTGAATCCAGCGACTGAGTCTGATAAGGGAAAAGATGATATTTTTATTATTTATTATATTATTTATTTATTATTATTTACAACATTTGTTATTTATCCTACAATAAAGTATACATAATACCTAATATTAAAATGTTATGCCATTTTATTATAAGAAACTTAAATATATCTAATATTAAACTCAAGTATTGAGTAGCAGACACGTAACTCAAATCAAATCTAATCTTGGATTATCAAAATGCCACTTTTAAGTATTATATTGGTTACTTAGTACTATATTGGTTAACATATCGAGTGGACTTTGACTCAGCATTACCTACTCAGCCTTGTCGGTGCAAAGGTAGCAGGTACACTCGTCAGATTTACGAAGTGATGCAATATGTACTAATACACGATATGGTAAATAAATAAATGTTTCCTGTATAGATTTTGGTAGCCACACATTTTAGAAAAGTCTAAAATTAATTGCTGGTTAGATAGAGGATTTTCTTTTTTTTTTTATATAGTATAAGGGGGCAAAAGAGCAGTCGCAACCATTTTCATGACTACTAACGCCCATAGACATCCGTATAGAAGTTGCACAGATACAATGCCCATCACCATCCTCCCCCCTCCACGGGCCACCGGCACGCCGCACAAAACGCGATAGCGCAGCTGTCAGTTTACGCCGGTATCGTGTAAACGAGAGGTACCGCCCCGGTCGCGCCGGCACAACTCGGCTGCATGCGGCGGGGCACTACCGCGACCGCTTACAAAGAATAAAATATAAATTTATTTGAAAAAAATCAATGATCTACATTATCATCTAGTTAAACACTTGACCAGCTGCACCAAATCCACAACTTTAAGAAATAATTTATAAGTATCCCTGATATATATAATATACCGCGGTCTCCCGGGCATTGATAATAATAGTTAAATTAGGTATTATAAAACCCCTTCCACACGACACAATTTTACGCCCAATTTGATTAGATTGACTATCGAATTGGGTCATGTGGACTGAAATATGAAATTGAAGGCCATTGGGTGGTCGATATCGCCCGATTTGAGATTGCCCAATCAAATTGGATGGTGTGGACGCTAATTGGCCAATTTTTTGACGTAGTCGCCGTGCAAACGGCTTGAGAGCGGGTTGCGTTGACTTGTCTTGTCTTGCCTTGTATCTGCCTATTTTGTTTGTGTGTTTTGGGACGTGTCTGAATATTAGACATTAGCTATATAGCTATATAATTCATGAAAGGAGTCATGATCCATCCTCATGAAATTTCTAAAATCGTCACTGTCCAGCTAACTATATTAATATGACTCAGTTGCTTTCTTTTTAACAACCATGGTTTAGTCCATATTCTTTTTTTTCTTTTTTTTATCTACATTTGTAGTTAGAGCCAAGATCAATCCAAATTTTTGCTTCTTGGTAAGAGCCATCTTCCACACACACATCAGCCACAAACAAGTCCGTTGAGCAGAGATGGCAAAAGAAAACTAAAATTGGCGATTTAGTTGTGTACGTGTGGATGGACGATCAGATTGGAACCCAATTCAATCGGCAATCAAATTGGGCGTAAAATTGTATCGTGTGGAAGGGGTTTAAACTTTTACATCGGGATGTCTCTTCCATCTGCGCGACTTTCGACCTAGTCTCGTCGGTATAGATATAATTAAACCACTTCTCATTCCAGATTTCCATTTCTAATGAAACAAAAATGTGTGTGCTTTAGGTCACACGACTGAAGCAAAACTTCATATACGAAAAATAACTGGCTGTGAGAGGGAGAGAGAAATAAAATGCGCGCCGCACACTGCTATTTCTTGCTTCTACAGTAATATAAGAAACGTAACTCTCTCTTTCTGTCTTCATTAACTTATATTTCCCTCTCAACGTCCGTTTGGACTCGCTCGATCACACTTTTCCGTAACACTCTCGTCACGTATTCATCTTTTTTTCACCCAAAGTTTTACATCAAAAAGCAAGCGTTTTCACATTCATGTCAGCGGTGACTGGCGAGGGCAGTAATTTGATTTATCGGGTATTGGAATCAGGGTGTGTTTGCGTTTCCAATGACGCGCCGCCCTCGAGTGATCTGGTCCGCTCCCCGGTGGCCGAACACAAACACATGCTGTTTGGACTTGATTTTCCGCTAAATTAATTTATATATCAAGTTACATTACGGCTTATTAGGAAAAATAGACTAGCATTTTATTTAACTAGCTGTGCTTTGTTTCATGCGCGTAAAATCAGTTTTTGGTTTGAGCATATTAAAAGAAGACTATTTTACATCTGAATAATGAGGTTTCCTATTAGTTAGAGATTTTTTATGATCGTTTCTGTATTTCCGAAGTACCTCTTACAAACAACAAAGTTAGAAAATAACCTTCCTGTTATATTGATAGTCTTAGTACCCTACAATACCTATAGTCTAAACTCTAAATAGATTAAATACTACCCCAGGGTGCTCGCCACTCATTGTTCTCTACCATTTCAATTGCAGTGGGATATTTGACTTGACCTTTTTCCATCTTCCGATTAACTTTGTCGTCGGGCCTTACAATAATTTAATAAGGCGTGTGCGTTCCAAAAGGTAACCAATAAACACTTACGATGACACCTAATACTGTACTTATAATTTTTCTAAGTGATTTAAACTGATTGTTTCGGTGAGCGATCATTGGAAAAAAGCTGAAGTATTTGTAACATTTGAATGTAGACCGATGAAACTGAAAATTTATTGTAGTGTACTTAAAATATTTTCTAACAAAATTCTGAAATTCGAAGGTAGTTAAGTAGCAAGAGTTACCAGAGATCACTGATAAAGGCCTAAGTACTTTGGTTGCTGGTTGAGTCTTGAAATATGAATGATGTTGGAAACTGTACACAAGATATAGTCTAACAAAGTGCTAACATTCAAAAGTAGCAAGTAGTAAGAACACTAGTAACTAGCAGAGATCAATGGAGAAAGCCTAAGTATGTCCAGCAAATCTTCAAATAAAGTCTAATGATGTTGGAGACTGTACTTGAGCACAGATTAAATCTTGAAATAAATTCTGATGATGTTGGGGACTGTACTTGAGTACAGATTGAATCTTGAAATAAATTCTTATAATGTTGGAGACTGTACTTGATTACAAGTAGAGTCTTGAAATAAATTCTTATAATGTTGGAGACTGTACTTGATTACAAGTAGAGTCTTGAAATAAATTCTAATAAAGTTGGAATCGACTGTACTTTACAGGTAGAGCTGGTAGAGTATAGAAGTAGTCTAATGAGTAATGATGTTCGAAACTGTACTTCATTACATGTTTAGTCTTAAAATAATCTGATGTTGGAGACTGTACTCAAGACACCAAAGTGATTTAAATTGAAAGTGGTGGGACAGCGGCGCGACGCGATGCATTACAGTTCAAACCGATCGATGGTTCATCCGGCGTGTTCGGTAAACACACGCCACTTGTTTAAATAAACCCGACGCATTAGCTGTTCTCGATTTCACTACATTAAAACACATTAACGCCTTCGTCGTGTTATTTCTGAATTAGGGTAAAGACAAACATGCGTTTTTCAGTTTCGTGTTTTGAACAGGTGTGCGGTAGTTACATTTGACGTTGATGTTATTGGTTTGGTTTGTCATGCGATTTTGTGCAGCAGGGTTGTGCTAATTTTAATCTTGCGATACAATAATACATTTATGATTCCGTATCTCTCATAATTTCGCTAGGTAGACATATAAATGAAAAAAAAATGGCAATTAAAATATGTTTTCGAGTTGTAATATGTCTTAGCAATGTTTCAGTATCATCCATTTACTATATAATATCTAGAGTTCAATGAAATTTCATTTTTATGTGGTAAAATGATATTTTAATATAAAAGGGCCTTTGAAATAGAAAATTCCAAGAAAATTAATCATTTATGTCGAATATTTGTCCAACCCCTATAATATCAGCATATTAATTTTGGTTAGCAGCGTGGTTTAAAAGTTTCTTCTACTAAGTAAAAAAGCGCCGAGACAAATGCATTTCATTTGATTTCCTAGAGATTAAGAGGTCTATTATTTTATTTTGTTGTTCTTTGCGTCCCAAAAAATAATAAATAAATATTTTACATATTTTGGCCGAAATATATTTGTTTTATTATTAAGATGATTTAGAAATAAGTATTTCTATTTTTCGGCATCTTATGTTACCTATAAAATGCACACGATTTTTATCTATCATTATTATTCATGTGTTTATTGCTGACGTTTTTATTTAAATAATTAAGCATAAAATCCGTGTGTCAACTCCACCATGAGACTGGAATTAACTTCTCAAGAACAAGCATCGTTCTGAAGTGAAGAGTGAACAAGTGTCAAGAGACATAAGCGACACCATGCAAGTGTGGTAAAGCGTAAAGGCTAGCGTGTTACATAGAGTATTCAATGTTTCACATTATCTTACTCTTCTTTTTCATATCGCTGGATTTTAATGCCGTTTCTTACGGAGTAGGTAATTAATCTCTATAAAATAAATAAATTTGATTGTTAATTTTACCTGTGCCGCCATAATCCGCTGCCTCTCCTTGATGAGGCCACACTTGGGACACTGGCAGTCTCGGAACACGCAGGCCTTCTTGTGTCCCCGCAGACTCGAGATGAGCCCGTGGTTGCGGCATCTGGCGCACTTCGGAACACGCGCTCTCCCGCTGTTCATAGCTCCCGTCACCTATTATAAGGAACGTCGCCATTTTAATGGATGAAATACTAGCTGCGCCTCGCGGTCCCACACGCGCAAGCTGAGTTCTCTTGGATTTTTTTTGTAGGTATAAGGGGGCAAACGAGCAGTCGCAGAAATTTTCATAACTACCGACGCCCATAGACATCCGCATAAAGGTACAGAGCATTGTCCTCCTTCCTCGTCGCTCCTCCATAGGCCGGCTACATGCACACCGCACGAGCACAATACGCAACAGCACAGATGTCACTTTACAACGGTATCGTGTAATCAAGAGATGGTCGTGCCGGCCCAATTTGACTGCATACATGAATGCAGCAACTAACTCTTACTATCTTTGGAGACTATGAGTCCAGAATCAGGATGAAATGTAATTTACGACCTATATAGTAAGTATATAGCTTCGTCCCGCGGTTTCACCCGCGTAAATTTCGATCCCGTCGGAAATAGAAAATCATCCCATGGCATCCCAAAGGAACATTTATTCGGGATAATAAAAATTACTTTATAATGTTAATAAATTATAAAGTAAATTTTATATTCCTATGTGTTAATTCAAATTACCCTCTATGTGTGTGCCAAATTTCATGAAATGAAATGAAATGGGTTCAGCAGTTTTTACGTGACAGAGTAACAAACAAAAAACAAACAAATATAATACTAACTTTCGCATTTGTCATATTAGTAGGAAGTAGCATACCTTTCTCAGTGGACAATTAAGGAGGAGTTAGACCACAAACAATGTGGAACGAGATTAGTTTTATTTTTAATGTTCGGTACTCTCAAAAGAAAAGGAACCCTTACAAGGATTCCGTTTTTGTTGTCGGTGGAACATTTTTAGGTACCACTAGACTATGAGGCCAGTCTATGTCAATGATCCTATAAGAATATTATATTCAACCACAGATGTGAAGTCCCCAGGTTTGAATCCTGGTTCGGACCAAAAAGTGTTATTGGGATTTTTTTTATTTGTAATAACAGTCCAGAGCCTGCAAGTTGCCTGTGTTACACCCCCGTGCCTGAAAAAGCACGTTAATCCGTCGGTCCGACGCCTGAATTCTTTCCGGTCGTGTCAGACTGCCGTTCCATCGGAATAGGAGAGTGAGTACTGGCACTATAATATATCCTGCGCAGGTGGCTCGTCACTATAGAGACGGGACGCCGTAAGCGAAATTCACACAAGATCAGTCACACAGATCACAGATTTCAAGGGAATTCTAAATCCCGCCGAATTTTAAAGTAACATATAAAAATATAGTTCCGAAGGTTTGTGCAAATTACTACTTAGAGAAGAATAATTAATAATCATTAATTAGTGATCTATGGAATATACTACGATTAAATGTACTTACATAGTGGTGCGATATCTTCCAACGCCCGTATATTCTAGTTTTAGTAAGTAGTTGAAACTACACATTATTTTTATAAGCCAAACTTTATTTCTTACCTACGGTCGCAAAAATACCTAATCGAAATCGGAATAACGTTCTTATTTCATTTCTAACATCTCTTGATTGAAAACTTACAATTAGGACAAGTGAAGCAGGCCCTTTCACCAACCCAGGACCCGGACAGGCATATTATTTATGGTACATGTTATCTACACATTTTAGGTTTATTCTTTTAAATAGTAATTTAAATACTTATATGTAAATGTTGTATATAAAAAAATCTTGTCAACTCTTGTAAAACGGGGACTTTACCCAATGAGTTGTTACTACTACGTAAAGTAATATTAATTCAATGACTTTACCTAGTTTAAATCTAATATAAATAAGAATACTTACTTAATTGTCTGTGAATAAGATTACGTTATTTTTTACCGGGTATTTAATTACAACTTTCAATATTATGTGCGTAAGAAATATCTTAAAACGTCTAGATAAAATCTATTTAGTGGACTGATCAAGAATAGTATTTCGTATTCGGTAAATAGGTACCTAGAAAGTATTGCACTTTTATAATGTAAAAATACCGTTTCATAACTTACACTGAACTATGAAGGAATAAGCCTGAATTGTTGCAAAATCTGCACTACGCACTTCGCACAGGTGACACAAAAATGTAACTTTTAGCAAATGATAGTTGATTAAGAACATCAACCGCCCACAAAACACTACACCTTTAAACTAATATCGATTAACTAATGTTTATCCCGATTTAAGATAGTAGGCGTCGCTACAGTTACAGTGTATCCAAAGTAACTTTATCATTCTAAACCCTACAGAGATAGAATCAAGTTCCTGAAACGGTCGCAGCATCCTTTCCATCCCGGACCGCCCTCGATCTCTCCGGGACCAATGAGAAGACGCGACATCCACTATTGGTTACAACTTCAGCCGGGAAAACAACGAAACCCGAACGTGTCTACTTTCCACTTTTTCCTTGGATAAACAACGCTTGGTGAATGTTGTCATATTGTGTAGTAATGTATCTTATAATAGGATTTAATGTCTTGCCCTTTCAATTATTAGTTCATTTGATCTAAAACTGTTATAGATGTTTTTATTCTTACTTTGGTACATAGGTAGATCTTTGGGTTAGGTGTTGCTATGTAGATAAACTATATCATATTATGCGATAGAGTAATTTAGGGTAGCTACCTACTTGACCCTAAACTACTCAATTTCAACTATTCTTTCACTAATAGACAGTTACAGTTTCAGAATGTGACAGTCTATATTTTAATACTATTGAACAATTTTTATTTTAGATCGGGTCGGCTAGTCGGTACGACCAAATAACGTGTAGGTACTTACTAAACGATTGCATATGTTACACCGTATTCCAATCTGTTCAGTTGTTGTGGTCGGCTCTCCATGCAGTTCATTCGCTCTCTTCGCTTCGTTCTGTACAACATCTTCAGATTTTCTTTTGGAGGATTCTGCAACGCCTGTTCGAACATTGTGCCGACTGTAAAAATAAAAAGAAACATAAATAGGTAGTGCTACTCTGCATGCATACATGACACCGAATTGGAAAGGCACATCCGGGGAGGTACCTCTCACTTACAAAATGCCGGAGAAAAGTGACAGCTTTATTGTCGCGCTTCTTACGGTGTCTAAGAAAACGTTAGCCCTTGGAGGGGAAACAAGAAGGGCAACACATCTGTATAACCTCTATGCGGATGTCTATGGGTCTGCGACAGCTTACAAGCAAACTTAATTTAATTCAAAACATCTGTCACTCTGATACTATTGAGTATACTGATCTCTCAACTCAATCACAATTCACACAAGAACGGTTGTAGGTAAATGTTTGGTAGTCAATCGCACAAGTAGCTAGTCACCGACCGAAAGTTAGAAGCAAAGGCTTGTACTATAAGATTAATTTTGGCACATAAGTATCTTTGCTAGAGCGAAAAGAATTAGATATTTAAACTCAGTCACACAATAGTCAAGAACGGCTGAGCAGATTTGGATGGCATATGACACTTGAAGTAACTTAGATACCTACTCAGATTACGATCTAGATTGTAGATCGTATTTTAGATAAGGTTTTAGATTGTATAGACTTTTTATACAGTCAAAAGCAAAACAAAACATCTATCCTGCTGAACCATTTCAGCAGGATAGATGTTTTGTTTTATTTATTTATTTCAAATCAAAAAAATCAAAAAGTATTTATTCAAAATAGAAATACAGGAATTACTTTTTGAACGTCAACAATAAAATCTACCACCATTTTCAATTTTAAAATTCTGTTGCTAGTCTTCGCGCGTTACTTACGATTAAGATTTTACTGCCTGCCTACTTACCTATTACGGTTATAAAATTCAAAGCCAGCGGAAACATACTCACTTGTACCCGTTTTCGGCCGCTACACACAGTTGAAACAGCTCATCGTCGTAGTTGGAATCAAACATTATCGATTTTTCAACTTTTTCACAAAGCTCCACCAGCTTCATATTTTCACATAATTCTTCAAGATTTTGGCCTTCAATATAACACAGAGACTTAATAAAAAATCTAAGACACACTTCACATTTGCTTTCCATTTTTATTTTTAGAGGGTAACAAAGTGACAGCACAAGCATTAATTTGTAAATGATACTTGCTTCACTTGCTTGCAACAAAGTAATTTATTTAAATACCACAAACAATTAGTCATAACCATTAGACCAACTAATGAGTTAATAATTGACTTGAGTTAAACTATTGTAATGGATGGACTTATTAGAACTTACAAAAATATTTATGGACATATTTATGGACTTACAAAGACGGAGAAACAATCTTATCTAACCACTTATTGTTTGAAAGAAATATTTAAGTTTATGTAGTTACGACAGTGATAAATGTAGCTTTAAATAAATAATGTTCTCTTTTCATTAGATAATAATATTTTTTATTTGTTTCATCCAAATACCTATCATCCCTGTATCTATTTGCTTCATTCCATATTATAGTTACATTTTTAGATATTTAATAAGTACATTAAACATATCTACTTTTATAGGCGGCTTATGTCGATTTAGGTTATAATACATTATCGCGGCCACTGCTTTGTAGGTACCTACAAAGTGCATTAGGTCGACTTAAGTTCCGTTTTTTTTGTATAGTGTAAAGGGGACTAACGAGCGATCGGAGCCATTTTCATAACCACCGACGCCCAAAGAAATCGCATAATAAAATCCTCCCAGCCGATTTCGGCTACGGCGGCCGTCTCTATAGAGACGAGCCAGATGCGCAGGATATATGTATTATAGTGAACAAGTGTGCGCGCAGACACAAGTGCACTCTCTGTTCCCGCACTCTCATATTCCGATGGGACGGCAATCCGACACGACCGGTGAGAAATCAGGCGCAGGACCGACGGCTAAACGTGCCCTCCGAGGCACGGGGGTGTACTACCGCCAACTTCCTGACTCCGGACGGTTATTAGAAATTGAAAAATAACAATTTTTGGTCCGACCCGGGATTCGAACCCAGGACCTTACGTCTGTGGTTGAACACGCTTACCACTTGACGACGCAGTCGAGATGCGTTATACAGGTGCCCTCCTTCCTTCCCCCTCCCCCCATGGGCCACCGGCTACTTATACACTGGGCGAAAGCTGTCACTTTACGCCGATGTCATGTAGGTAAGCAAAGAGAGGTTTCTCCCCAGACGTGCCGGCCCAATTCGGATACATGCATGCATGCAGACACTACCTTTTTTAGAGCAGAGCCGCGGAGGTTGCGACAATGAATCTACGTGTTCGTACCAGCGACGAAGTCTATGGGATGTTGCAATCAACTTCCCGTCACGATCGTATAGAAGAACCAAAGAAAGCTTAGACCCTTCCTACCGGCCAAGGTTTTTGTTGTGTATTTATATCAGGATATCAGGTATATATCTGGTAGCTACCTGACCAGGACCGCGCCGACCCTCCACAGCGCCTGTATGCGAAACATATGAAGCGTCTATTTTTTTCATGAATCTTAAACTTAATGTTTCAATTTATTTTTATATCTTATTTGTTAATTTTAACCGAAATAAATGTTCTCTAGTCTTATATAATAATTATATAATATTTTCCTAAATCGGTAAAATCAAACTGGTTTTCGCTTGCCAATTTGATTACGAAAAATAAAACGCGAATTAAATCATTACATAAGTATTTTATTTAAGATGTTCGATGGAACATAATATTATAGAAGTGTATAGAAGCTAATTTGTTGGTATAGAAATTACATAAAGCACATAGGTACCACTAGGTACCTACATGAACGTGTTTTGAATCAGATTCTACAACACCATCGATAAAATTATTAAATTAGCCAGTACGGTTTCTGTCTCTATTGATTCTTTGGAAGTGGATGGTAGAGCCATAAAATATTTACTTATTTCAGTTGTATTTTAATCAGGTTCTTCATCTTTTTTTCTGTTTCTTATTAAATGAAGAATGTTACCTAATTTTGATAAATAGCTCTCAATATTCTTTGTCAAAAGTAAAAAAAATACTTATAATAAATATTTTGATACGTCAATTAGTTTATCATTTATAAGTAAAACAATTTATAGCGCACGGCGCGGGCTGCCCGTGACGATGTGACGTCACAACTCCACACTCTCAGTGCACTCGTAGTCGCGCGCCTATAATAATTACTTCTAACGACGATATCTCAAAAACTATTGATCTGATTGATATAGTGCAAAGGGCAATTTTAATCTAAACCTAACCTAAAGCGTGAATATTATCTTGGGACACTTGTAGAATAAACGCAATATTATGTTTTGTTGTTTACGAAACATTTGTTGCGCCTATTATACCTACTTATCGATACTCCACTACAAAGAAATATGTTGTTGTGTAAGTGTAACAAAAATAATTTTGATAGCGGCGACGCCCCTATTGTCTTGGCGTCTGTGTGCTCCGCACACTTCGCACACAGGGGCGGCGCGGCGCGGCCTTGGCTACCTCATTTCATGCTGTGGTTATGCTTATTACCTATATGGTCGTGACTCGTGACCAATAACTAGTGTCACTAGTGTCTACATTTGACATTTCAGGTTGTGGTTATGATTATTATATGGTCGTGACCAATCACTAGCGTCCACATCTGATATTTCAGGTTGTGGTTACGGTTATTATTTGGTCCTGACCAGTCACTAGTGTCTAGGCCAGGCCTAATATTTTCGGAAAAAGTTGTAACATACAGATGGACGAACGGACAGACAGACAGACATGACAAATCTATAAGGCTGTGTCCCCAGTAGGCAAACTGTGAGCGGCCGACTGAATTTTGGGCGTATCGGCTTAGTACGCCTTTTCATATAAGTATTTGAAATAGAGTGTCCACAGTTTGCTAGTTTTAGCTCAATTTACGCTGTTTGCAGCGTTACGTACGCCGACTGTCACAGTTAATAGCCGATTGTGACGCGACCTACGAAATTGATCTGAGTTTGCAGCTAACTCGAATTTCAGTTTGCCACGCTGCTCACTCAGTCGACCGCTAACAGTTTGCCTACTGGGGACACAGCCTAAGAGTTCCGTTTTTTGCCATTTGGCTACGGAACCCTAAAAAATGTATACTCTTGCGATCGTAATGTGTAATGTGAAGTTTCATACAAAGACTACTGACCGGATCGAGGTGATACGGTTACGATCCCTTTCCGAGTTGATAAGTGTGATGCGACCATAAAATTGAAAGAATACTTTAAAATAAACAATTATTAAAAAAACAAAAAACCCGACTGCAAAAAATAACCACAACTAAAAAGGGAAAAACAAGTTCTATAATTTAGTGTCTAGAGTATACAGTACACCGTACATTATAATATTTTATTCGATACTTACATAAACAACAGATATATTTTAATGCATTAAAAATATAATTTATACGTTACCTAAAAATTAACGCAGGCGGGACAAACAAATTAATTACCTACTCAAATATTGACAGTAGTTTAATTAGATTTCCAAAAAAGGGTTTAATTGATGTTCGACTAATGCTAGATACAGATTGTACTAATTGTAGATTTGTTTGTGCCGCCTGCATTAATTTTTAACGTATAAATTAAATTTTTAATGCATTAAAATATATCTGTTGTTTAGGTAAGTATCGAATAAAATATAATGTACCGCTACCAAAGGACGCTTTTAAAATTCGTTTACGTTGTTTTTTTAATTTCATCTCAGTGAGTAGATATTAGTTTGCAACATGGCTTCAAAAAAACACGTGTCTTCAAAATTAGAGAAGAAGGTGCATACAAATCTATTAAACAAATGAAATTAAAATTTTCTTTTGAAAAATGCTACCATTCCATCAGTATATTCTTAAGACGTTGTCACGTTCAACTATCGTCAGTAAACCGACTTTACAGACAACCGTTCTTTTTTTATTTCAGACTTTTTAGTTTTTTTTTTAAATAAGTGGTCCAGTTTAGAATGCTTAAAGTAGGTACCTCTCACAATTTGTAGGAGAGAGAGCTCTTAGAGGCCACACGGGTTCCTAGGTATCAAGAACAAAAGTATTCCCCTGCGTCAAAAAAAAAATGTAAAGTAAGAGGTTCAATAATTCGGCCACATAACATTATCCGTTACCCTTACCATGACAACATATTTTCCAATGACAAGACAACGTCTGTCGCAGTGCTGGATTTAGGCTTACTGCCGCCCTAGGCCAGGTCTGATACGGCGCCCTTTTTACCCGAGTATAGCGAAGCAAAAAGGAGGGTTTAGGATTTAAATTTTATCGTCCTGAAAATTTTGGCGCCCCCCCAACCAAGGCGCCCTAGGCCCGGGCCTCACGGGCTTATGCGTTAATCCGGCATTGGTCTGTCGGATCAACTAGTTTTATATAAAGAACGTATTGTTGTTTCGATAATAATAAATCTAGGAATATGATAGATATTAAAGAGATTTTACCATGTTAATAAAATAAAAGACTGACAATACTTTACCTACTCTATTTTATTTACTATAGTAGACATTACATGGGCCCATTGAATACAAGTGAATTTTGTCATTAATAATTATTATTAATGACAAAGCAAGCTATCCCAAGCAAAGTAAAAGTAATATCATCAAAAAAACTAGTTATATCAACTAGTTTTTTTGCATCATGCGAGCAATTGGAGCCTTCTTACCATTCACCTTTCATTCTTTCATTCACCTACTTCCACATATTTGTAAAAGAGATGTGGCCAACACATCTGTTAATAATCCTTCCCTCCTCCAGTCTCATGGACCAACCACACGAAATGCAATAGCATAGCTGTCACATCACAGTGATATCATTGTGAGCGAGAGGTACCTCCATGGTTGCGCAGGCCCAATTTAGTTTTATTAGAGCATGACACTATTTATTATTGTATGTTTATATTAGCTACTTGATAATAGTGTTGAAGAAACAAACTACATATTTTGCTATTACAATTGCTATGCTACAACCATAGATTTAGAATGTGCAAGATACACAATGTCAGAACAGAGGCAAGACAAAAAAAAATATTTCACAAATGTCAGAATTACAACAAAAACACATATTTTGCTTTGTCATTATTATGTAATCTGGTCGCTAATTAATTGGTCGTAAAATAATTGTCTCATATGTACTTCATGTACTGTCTCTTTTCTTTTCCGATGATTGGAACTTAATTTGAATGTCTCACTCCCACGCTTTGTACTTATCGTTCTTAACATATCTTTTATGTAGTGAAAACAATTCTAAATATATGGCTACAACACAGATGTCACTACTAGCCTTTTTATTAACATAGAAAAGGCATACAACTATTTTTGTTTTTTAAGTGGTAGGTTGTTATTTTCAAAAGTATAAACACAATTTATAGTATCTTAAAAAGTCTATAATTTATTTGCAGGCAATAAGTGTTAGTCTCAAGTCATTTGTGATTCCAATGATTGAAGAATACATACTTATAAAATACACCCTGTCTACATAAAACTATAATATACTATTTAATTAAATAGTTATATTATATTTTTTTTAGCCTAGCAATAATACTTAAACTTAAGGAGATTTCAGGTCTACGTAATATATATATTTACAAGTACTTATTGGTTAAAATGCAGACTATCCTGATAGTAAATGTCACATATTTGTATTTTCATTTATTCTCTAGTGCAAAAATAGACTTTAAAATATTTATGCACTCGAAAACAAAGAATTAAATTTAGAATAAAATATATTCAAGATTTTAGTAAGAGGTATTGCCACACTGCATGCTTGCATGTAGCCGAATTGGGTAAGCAAGACCAGAGAGGTACCTCTCGCTTATCAAGACCGGCATAAAGTGACATGTGCTGTCTGTTTAGTGTGGTGCTAAGTAGCCAATGACCCATGGAGGTAGGAGGAGAAAGGAGAGCAGCTTATCTGTGTACCCTTTATACAGATGTCTATGAGCATAGTCGTGAAAATGGCTCCGAAAAAAAATGCTGATGCTTGTTTGCCCTGCCCCTCTATATCATAAAAAAAAAGTTAGTTGTGTTTTATAAAACACCCGTATCTTTACATTATGTGAGTCGAGAGTCCATACAAAGATGATCCTTCTGAACCCTCAGCTTTTGACACCTATTATTTATTTAACAGTTTATGTACACGGAAAAATCAACATAAAAAAAAAAAAAAAAATTAGTTACATAAATTTTGGTACAAAGGACCTGCTTATCCCATTATGGGATTTCTACCAGCAGTCCTACTACAGGAAAATGCATGGTGTATTGCAATATTAATGTGTACATTTTATAGACAAAAAAATAATCATAACATATTATAATATTATGTTATTTTTTAATTCCATTATCCTAACTAAGTGCCAAGTAAGAGCTAAGAATTATGAAAAACAGCAACACTCCCATAGACTCTCCCACTTCCAAAACACTAAACATACATGTTTAGTGTTTTGGAAATCATTTGCTCGTCTGTCTATCAGCAAAAAGATTAAACACTAACACTAAGTTTTTGAGTCCAGTCACAATTAAATGTCCACTTTTTGAAGCAATTTTAAATAAAGTTCATTATATATAATAAACCTTTTAGCAGGGTATTATATATAATGAACTTTATTTGTACTTTCATTTATTCTTTTTCTTTTCATGCTGCTTAGCAGCTTTTTTCTTCATAATTTGTATCCTTTTATCAGCAGATATGATGTTTATATTTGGAGTCACAACTTTAGCTGGAGGTGAAGATCCACTTGATATCTTAACTGGAGTTGTTGATCCTGAAACCCTTGTGGGTGACTTTGAAACCGGAGATGAATTAGCTGATTGACTAGCGGTAAATGTTTGTAATGAAAGACATGATGCACAAGACCAACCAGATGCCATATCATCATCACTTATTACAGGCTTATGACAGTCCTAAAAATTAAATACATTATTACAATTTTGTAAATAAGATGTTTGTTTTCCAATACCACAACATATCTGTGATATGACCTTACCTGATGATACAGTGCATGGCAAGCGTCACATTCAACCAAACGATTTCCTGCTTGTACGGCAATTTGCCGACACACAACACATGTTAAGTCTTCTTGCAAAAAATCAAATGCAAGGTCTCCATCCATTACAGAATCGTCATTCTCTCGTTCTGGAATTTGTATCTGTTGTGGACTTTGCTGTGGCAATGCAACTGTTTTAGTACTACTCGCGTTTTTGTCACTTTTGTGTTTCGATCTAGACGGTGACTCCATTTTCTCTTCATTAAGATACTTTTTGGGTAAAACATTGCCAAGCGTTTTTGAACTTCCATAAGTTTGCCGTATGGTGTCATCAAGAGTGATTCTAAGCTGTTCGATAGAGTCTGAAGCGCTTGAATGTAAAAATTTAAGACATAGTTTAATAGCCGGATCAAAATCGATAGAAGACATGGTTTGGGCTTATAGTATAAATTCTCAGCCTCGACGGCTGTCAAGTTATTGCCAGAATTAGAAAGTTGCCTTGTTTTGTGTTACAATTTAATAACAACACAAGAGTACATGATTTCAAAGCAATGAGCAATCTATGCGTTTTAGTAATTTAAACCTAAATATTAAAATTTAAATCTAGAATCTAGATTCACAATTCGCTAATGTCATTGTCAAATCTCATGTGTGTCTCATGTGTCATTCGATTTTTTTTTCAGGTTACAACTAATTAGGTAGGTGGGTTTTAGTAATTCATTTCGGGAATTCAGATCACAATTTTACAATATCTACGTATATAAAATAATCTTAGATGAAATATACACTAGATTAGCAATTCAAAAGAGAAAGAGCATAGTATATATGGGCGCGAATCTATTTATTACATTAATATTTATTTGTTAATATTTTGTACAAATTTGTAAGCTAAAATGATTTGTTTACTTTATTGTTTGATTTGGTAACAGCTGT
>LUGF01059760.1:0-12626 GCA_001625245.1 Calycopis cecrops
TAAAAAATACTTTTTTCCTCAAATACAAAAAACATTTTTAATTTTTGGAGTTTTTTTTTCTCCGTGTACGCTCCTGTTTTTTTATAGTATAGGGCAAACGAGAGGTCGAATCCATTATCATGACTACCGACGCCCATAGACATCCGAATAAAGGTTACGCTTCCTTTCTTCTCCCCTCCACGGGTCACCGGTTACTTGCATTCACCACACGTCATGACGGTATCGTGTAAGCGGGAGGTACCTCCCCAGTAGGAGGTACCTCCCAATTCGACTGCATGCACGCAGCGTAGCACTGCCTCTTGCTTTGTCATAGTCTGGTGGTATTTAGCTTAGAATCTTCTTGTGCATTCAATCATTTGTTCCTGACATTCGTGCGATCAACCACACCAACACATTAGCACAACAATATTGTGGTGCCGGTGGCCCAATGAGCTGGGCGCAGCAACTGCTACATTCACCACGTTAAGTCCCATATCAATATGTTCACATTTTGGAAAAACCAAAACATAAATCTTGTTATCAAAAACTTGACCTCCGTCACTTTGACTTTATCAACAACCGCAAACATGTAACCGGGATTAGCAGAACTAGTAAAATAATAATTTCGATATTAGTAAGTGGTAGTGCCACGCTGCATGCATGTAGCCGAAAAAAAACGACCGGGGAGGTGCGTCTCGCTCACATGATACAGGCGTATAGTGACAGCTGTGGTGTCGCGATTCGTGCGGTGTGTAAGTAGCCGGTGGCCCATGGAGGAGGAAGGAGAGCAACGCATCTGTATAGCCTCTGTGCGGATGTATATGGGCGTCGGTAGTCATGAAATGACTCGTTTGTCCCCTTATACTGTAAAAACATTTGTTGTCTATTATTTGATAAAAAGACGAATCCATTGATCCTATTAGGTATTAGCTGGGCTTTAAAAATAGAGTTAAAATTCTCGTGTCACAATGTTAGTTGCCATCCTACTCCGAAACGGCTCGACCGATTCTCATGAAATTTTGTGTGCATATCGTGTAGGTCTGAGAATCGGCCAACATCTATTTTTCATCTCGATACTTCCACGGGATCGAAACTAGCGCGGGTGAAACCGCGCAGCACAACTAGTAAGATAAGATTGTTTATTCTTTATGTACATGACATCAAAATTTATTATAATTTATTCATTGTTACAAAGATATTAGAATTTAATTAAAATATAAGACTTGGTTTTTATCTTTTTATGGGATCTTTTCGCAACGTTTAAGTGATTTAACTGTTTACCTAAAATTGTTTTTGTATCTTAGATATATACTATATGTATAATAAATTATTTATTTATTAATTTAGATCTCTACTAGCAACCTTAGAAATATTAAAATAAACTTTAGAGTATAACTTATAATATAAAGTTATATATAATTTTAATTTATATGTAAAATATAATATGCGGATTAGATTCTGTCAAAATTTATTTTTAAATATTATATTTTAAAATAAATTCATAAATAATCAATTAAAGTATGATATTTTAATCAAGTTAAGTATAATGGCCATTGATGCATTGCAGGCGAATCTGGCTTGCGTTAGAAGTATGCGTTTGTGCGGTTTGCAAGTTGGCCTGTTGGGCCGCTTGGGTGTAGGACGCATCTGACCTTGCGGATCTTAATAAGCGGTAATTACCAAATAGCCGAAATTACTCACTCGATACAAACAAAGACACAGAAAAAACGTTCCACTACAAAAACACTAAACAGGTTAAATCTTATACTTACTAATATATAAAACTGAAGAGTTTGCTTGTTTGAACGCGATAATCTCTGGGACTATTGGTCCAAATTGAAGAATTCTTTCAGTGTTAGTTAGTCAATTTAGCGAGGAAGGCTATAGGGTATATACCATAACGCTTTAGTGTACGCGGGTTAAGCGGGTAAAACCAGGTGGCGTTGCTATATTTAATAAGCCGGCCACAACGTCCGTTCATTTGCTTTTATATGGACATTTACTTCAATTTACAAAACAAACATACGTACAGGTTCTGTTGACTGTCTTTCATCATTCCACCAGATCTATAGTTTGGAGCAGCGGTTGGCAACTGTTTTGCAAAACAGGCCACAAGCAGCTAAATAAACTAAAGGTGGGTCGCACTTGTGATATTGACCCTAGAAGACCTACATCTCCTTATATCTACGTATGGTCATGTCCCATTTAAAATTAAAATGCTATTAAAATTGATAAAAAATATTATTTAAAGTATTTTAATACGTACACGTAATTTTTAAATTATGTTCACATGTTTTTGATTTATAGCTGCAAAAATATCCACCGAAACAGAAATGAAAACTTCATAGTAACAACTAAATATTAACTGATTTTATACTCATTTCCGTAGGTCTCTTTCATTTATATAATTCTAAGTTTTTTTATGATACCTATGGGGATGCAAAATAGCAGTCGAAGCCATTTTTATGACTACCGACGCCCATAGACGTCCGCATAGAGGCCACACAGATGCGCTGCCCCCCTCTCTCCTCCCACCTCCATGGGCCACCTATTTACAGAACATTCACAAGCCCCAAGTAAGACGTGGTAAGACGTCGGCGGGGCGCGGGTTGCCGGTCGCTGGTTTACATTGTTGCTGAGCACAAAGCAAACAAACTTAATACAGCAAATAATATTACTTGTGGAATGTTCTTCGCATAAGAAATCTTGCAATATATTCCACGACATCTTAACATGAGATAACAGGTAAATGATCAGGCGATTAGTAACTAAAGCCGCCATGAGTTTGAGAAATAGGTATCGTCTTTTATTGAACAGAGTGTGGCAGTTCATCCTACAGACCAACCTCATATCACACTAGGATTTGCTAAAAAAATATTTACAAATTGGCGTGTAAAATCTGCCACAATACCCTTCATTGGCAGTCGGGTAAAAACAAATTTAATAACTATAAGGAATCCGTCAAAACAGGCAGTAAAAACAAATATTAAACACAATACCCTCCAATTGACGCAGTTGGTTAAGATTTACGGCGCTGACATTACAATCGTCCATCATGTTAGAGACCTTCAGCGGTGGGAAAGGTTGGCGACGCCTGGCGCGTAAATGATGAACATTAAAATATCTCGAGTTAAATTATTGCATCGATTTTCCTCGTAGATGTTGGAACAAACGTACATTGTTTAAAAATGTCTCAAGACCGAAGGTCGAGCTTGACCGGTTTGAGAATAAACTTGAACTGATGCCTGTGTAACTAACGTTTGCCACCTATCAATCAAATAACGCTTAACACACTATTATAATAACTATAGTCGGAGGACTTGTCACAATATAAATGCCAGTGTTTGACTTGACACTCTAATAAATGCCTATGTGTAAGGACTTGTATTGCAGGTACTAGAAAAGATATTGAATATTTTGTAACACATAAACGTAACAATACATAGATAATATCTGTGATGTGGAAGGAATTTGCTGGCGTAAAGTGCGGACAGCTACTTACGTTACCAATGCGTCAGTCAGTCATAGAATAGGACTGTCCATATTTATGAGAATTTCGTTTTCTGAAATTGATTTAATGCGGGGTTTCCTGTCAAAATGGAATAGGCCGAGAAGCGGCCTTTAAAAGCCTTTTGTATAGAGAAGAGACTAGAATGGTGTTAGTAGACAACGTAGAGCTATGGGCAGTTGACGAAGGCGTATGTGACATCTGTTGCAGCAACGGGGGAAGAACTCAGGGGCAGATAGCAAGTATACGAAGGGAAAAGAAGAACGTAAATACAGTAGGGTTATCAGGTCGTATATTCACAACCGAATATACATATCACATACATAGATGAAGGTATGGCTTCATCGCCCAGTCGTTATACTATAGCAGGAAAACGGACAGCCCATGAGTTAATGGCGGATTTAATTATAGCATTTATTACCTATATTATATATTATATTTATTATTTAAGTGAATTTAACTCGTCAGAACGAGATAAAAATCCCATGTGCATCTTAAACCAATAACGTCTGCGCGGCAAGAACAGTTTTCAATACCTGCTGCAGGTTTGAGTCAAAAGCCTTAAGTTCTAAAAATCTTACACCTATGGTATTGATGGCGAAAATAGTCATCAGGTGAACACTTCACTAAACCAAAAGCCTACTTGTCTTGTTCATCATTTAATTAGTTAGATAAAATGTTGCCGTATTATAAATTATAACGAAGTGAGTTGACAGCTAAACTATCCCATTTGATTACATCATTTTTTGCATTTAAATGAATGCGAAAGTTTAAATTTTCGAACCCTATGAAACCGTTTTATTGTGTTTTACTTTAATTTTTTATTTCTCCTCTTTATTTTTCGCCACATCTACCACTGGAGCTCTTCAAAACTAGGCCTAAACTTACTTTGTAAGTGCAACTTTCGTCTCATTATCACCTAGACAAAAACCAGTTGACGCTATCAATATACAAGGTGTCGTTGGTATTTACCCCCACACAATGTCCATGCAACCAGCTCTTTCTGCCATTGACCTCACGAGCTATGCCGTATAACATGTCAGCGATTTACTAAAATACGAATATTAATTATCAATAGGCTGGGACGCTAATTATCAAGAACACTAAATCGCACTGGGAAAGAAAATAAGAGAAGCAATATAGAACAAATTAAGCCACAACACTACAAAGTTACACAAATTGACCCCGGTTAAGCGAAGCAGGAAATCCTAGGACCAGAAGACGACGACCCGAACAGACTACCACTAGGTCATTAAGGTCATCGATTTGAAAACTATTTCATGGTAAATGAGATTTCTCTTGTCCTCCTTGATTGCGTCAACACAAGTTTCCCTGCTGCGACGTGTCATTCGACTTATACCGATGCGCAAAAATATCCACGAAACAGGCCAAGTTCGTATACAAATATTAACCTCCTATTTGGCATTTTAATGCTTCAAATATTATAAACGCGAAAATGAGTGTTTAAATAGCAAAAAATATTGAAATTCGGCATTTTCCTCGTGCGAAACCGAATGGCACGGATAGTTGAACATATATTTAAACACTGTCAATGGTAGAATAATTCTTTACCGTTCTAACCATAGATTTAGAATCGTGGGAGCGAGATATTCAAATTAAGTTCCAATCATCAGAAAAGAAAAGAGACAGTAGATGAAGTACATGAGGCTATTATTTTAGAGAATAAGAGGCTATAGCGACCCGCTTAATCCAAGTCATAAATTTACGGTTTTTGTAGTAATTCTGACATTAGTCAATGTTTTTTTGTCTCTGTTCTGTCATTGTGTATCTTGTACATTCTAAATCTATGGTTCTAACTGAACAAGAAGTATTAGAGGACACTGCACTTAAAGAACAGAGAGAGACGAACATCGGAAGTTCCTGCTCAAGTGACTTAGGTGAGGTGACGATTGAGCGAGCATTGGGCTAAGCAACTGCATAATAGCTGCCTATTTAATTGTAGTTACTTTACGGGTTTTAACACGGTAAGATATTAAAGGTACTAGCCAAAACATTACACCACACATACACAATACTAGCTGTGCCCCGCGGTTTCACCCGCGTTTAATTTGTATGAAATCACTGTTATTTCATATAAACTTCACCCCCCTCATTCACCCCCTTAGGGGTTGAATTTCTAAAAATCCTTTCTTAGTGCTCACTTACATTATGAAAGGATCTCCTGTATCAAATTCCAAGTTTCGAGGTTCAATAATTTAGGCTGTGCGTTGTCTGTCACTCAGTCATTGAGAAACGAAAAGTTTTACATATATAGATGTGTATCAAATGCGAAAATCTCAAACAAGTTAGCCTATATAATTTTATGAAATATCAAGAAATTTTTTTTCTGAAGTCTGTTTATCAAAGCACTGCTATAGTGAAAGTAAATACGAAGGATATACTGCTACAAGCCTCCACCCCGGCACAAAGATCCTCCCACCATCGACAAACACGTCGTCTTCCCAAACAATTGGACTCGGCTTACGTTTACATAATAATTATGACTAAAGTTTTTAAAATTGCGTAAGGGCATTAAATAAGAGCTGATATTATTCAAATGAATTTTTACCCGTATGCGTGTGAACATGGGTAATGTTTTTTGAGTCCGCCTAAACAGGTCGACTTGATTCTTCTTGATAACGCAACTGACAACAGTTATTTAAAATATGTTTTAATCGGGTTTCATTTTCACCAAATTAATTTAGATATTCGTTCGTACTATGGATTACTACCGGCCTTATTTATTTTATTTACTAGCTGCGCCCCGCGGTTTCACTCGCGTAAATTTCGATCACGTGGAAAATCACCCTATGGAATCCCGTAGAAACATTTTTTAGGGATAAAAATTTTCCTGTGTTAATCCAAGTTACCAAAATCGGTTAAGCCGTTTTTGCGTGAGGAGTAACAAACAAACAAACAAAATTTCGCATTTATAATATTAATAGGATTTATAAACTTTTAATTGTTAATTTTTCAGATTGGGGAGATCTTAATGAGGCTTTAGTTTGTGTCGTTCCGATTCCTCACGGCCATTCTCATTTTGTTAATGACGTCATCGGCGCTAACCCCGCCATCGCCCGCCGAATTAAACTAATTATAGCGTCACTGACTGCCTGTCATCATTTTGGTAACTGACACAATCATAACAATAATATATAGGCAGTAGCAACTTATTATATATTTCTGGAATTGTAATCTTTATACCTCTGAACTTTTCTCAGATAGCAAAGGTTATCAAGGTTCAGGTTTTGCCTCAGCACACATCTTTCCTTTCCCCGGTATTTTCTAAAGTAAGAGGAAGTTTGTTTGACAACATGTCAAACAAACGTCTATTAATTACTTAATAAAATATGGCAACTTTAAGGCAACGCCATATTTAAGCAACCGTCAAATTTATTTTATCATTCGCCAGGCATTTTAGCATTTCAATAAGATGTAGCGACGCGGAATTGGGCCACCACGACCGGGGAGGTACCTCTCACTATATACCGGCGTAAAATGACAGCTTTCGTGCAGCTTGTGAGTAGCCGGTGGCTCATTTCCAAATAAACTAATCGTTACCAAGCACAGACTAATTATATATTCTTATCCAGAGTTGTACGTGTCTGATTGTGATTAAACTTGTGTTGTCATCGTTGACATTTAGCCTGATTGGCCTCCTGATGAACGAGATTCTTTTTAATAATACGAGCAGTCGCAGCAATTTTAATTTCTTATTCGTTTTTTTTTGCTTCATCAACAATTGTTACACTGTGGATTTAAGACTAAAAACATTAAACAAGTAACAGGTAATAAGTGGACAATCAATAACAGATGAACACTGCCTGCAATTACTACCAACGCCGATAGACATCCATATAGAGATTAGGTATTGCTCTCCTTGCACCTCATCATGGGCCAACTGCTAAGTACAGAGCGCACGAAACGCGACAGCACAGCTGTAACTTTCCGCCGGTATCGTGTAAGCGAGAGGTGCCTCCCCGGTCGTTTCGGCCCAGTTCAGCTGCATGGAAGCATGCAGAGTGGCACTACCTCTTGCTGTACTACAACTAGCAATAGTAGTGGAGAATTGACATTTTTATCTGAATGATAGCTTACATTTACATTTTATTACTTACACTGACTTCAATAACTTTACACTATATCCACACAATAATTATTGGTACCTACAATTGGTAGAATATACCTAGTGAAAAGATCTTCACTGAGGATATAGTTATGGCTCAATTCACTTACTACATTTGTAAAATCAAATTGGCTTGCTCTGTAGAAAAAAAGTAGCCATTAATGGATTTTTAATACTTCTTAAAAGAAGTCGATTAAGTCGATAAAAGAAGTTAGTCGATGGCTTTAGCCATCGACTAACGTAGGAAGTTAGTCGATGGCTTTAGCCATCGACTAACTTCCTACTTCTGAAACTGGTTAACGCACGTTGTTTTTGTTGCAACACTATTTATCACACCGAAATTAACTTTGTTTTTGTTTTCGTTAAAGTACGTTCAAGTTTAATTATGATATGCTGATGAAAATTATATTTTTCTGTTTTCTGTTTTAACACATTATAAATACATTCTGCAACACAACAAAATAAAACATGTTCACTGAATAATAACTAACCAAACCCATGAAGAAACTAAAAAAAAATCAAGTTGACTACGATAGTCAATTTTATTTTTGACTGCTATTAAAATTATTTACCTACTAATTAATTGATAATATTCATATAACTGTTATTAAATTGTAAGCGCTATGTTGTACATTATTATTACATATTTAGTTTTTTAACATTTTCTTACATTAAAATATAAAAATGGACGTACCTTGAATTATTATTGATATGTAAATTCTATAAAGTGTATCTCATATTTAACACGAGCGTCCCCGGCGGCGCGACACAACTTCTGAGGCGACGCGCGCTATTCAAGTTTCGAACTAGGAATTCTTATTTTTTTTTAATATTTTTCCTCATACACAAGGTCCGGCTTATACGGCCAACACGACTCCTGTTGTAGTGTTACTTTTATTATCTACGTACTGCAGATGCAAATGTATTCTGTAATTGTTTTTCATCGCCTACGATTAACGACTGCAAAATGGTGTTTTTATAATTGGACTTGAAAAAAATAATAACACGTTGTAGTAATTTTATACAATTTTACAAATTATTAGGTGTGTGTATCTATCATATGTTATCACTAGCTGTGCCCCGCTGTTTCAACCGCGAAATCCATATAAACTTCAACACCCTATTTCACCCCCTTAGGGGTTGAATTTCTAAAAATCCTTTCTTAGCGGATGCCTACGTCGTAACATCTACATAGATGCCAAATTTCAGCTTGATCCGTCCAGTGGTTTGGGCTGTGTGTTGATAGATGGCTATGTCACGTTTGAGTTTTATATATATAGATTCGATTTGAAAATAATTAATAACAAGTTATAGTAATATTATACAATTTTACAAATTATTTATTAGGTCTATGGAATAGTGTTTGCTTTGATATTGATTATAGAAAAATACACAGTTATTTATAAACAAGCAAACATTGAAATTGCCAAGAGTTGTTACAGAATAATTTTCACATTACATTTAACAGATCTTTTTAAACAACTACATGAAGTTCAAGTAATTGAATTTATAGTAAATTTTCAATTTTCTTGTCTTAATCTATCCATGGCTGAACACCATGTCTTTCTAAGAACATTAGGAAGGGAGTGAAAGATCCGATACAACTTTCAATAGGTACCTACATCATTTAGAATAAACTAAATTTAAATGTAAAGTCAACCATTTAATAGCATTTACTAAAACTAAATGTTTTATTATACAAAGGCAAGTATGCTAATATTTCCACGCGAAAACAACTAGTTGACTTGTTTGTACCTTGCTCGAATATTATAAATATTTGGAATATAATTTCACGTCAAGATTTATTTCTGCTTCAGAAACAAAAATTCCCACATCCACACGAATAAAGCCGGTTTATTGACGTAAATACAAGAAAATACAGAACCAGTAATAATTCTATCCTTAATAAATAATTATAACGTACCTTTTATGCAAAGAGGAAAGGAGCAAGAAGCAAGGTAACTAACAAGCCGTCCGAGTCATTATCATGACTACCGACGCCCATAGACATCCGCATAAATGTTATACAGGTGCGTTGCTCTCCTTCCTCCATGCTCCACTGAGAACTCATAAACACTCCACACTAAACGCGACACCACAGCTGCCATTTGACCAGGTATCGTGGGAGCGAGAGTTACTTCCCTGGTCATCATCATCATCATCATAAGCCGGAAGACGTCCACTGTTGCACACAGGCCTGCTCCAATTCTTCCTTCCCCGGTCGCGCCGGCCCAATTCCGCTGCAATGCCACACGCCAGTACATCTTACATTATCAGTTCAGTCCATGGAGGTGGGAGGAGAAAGGAAGGCAACGCATCTGCATAGCCTCTATGCGGATGTTTATGGGCGTCGGTAGTCATGAAAATGGCTCCGGCTGCTCGTTTGCCCTCCTATATCATAAAAAAAAAAAGTCTCCGCTTGCAATAACGCGATTGCGCGCGTGGATTCGGAAATCCCGACGTGAGTCACTCGGGTCGTCTGATAATTAAAATGTTATTAGATGATCGGTTCGGCCCCGAACGCGCCGACTACACGTGACGTCGTATATTTGTATAGTACAGGAGCAAACGAGCAGCCGGAGCCATTTTCGTGACTACCGACGCCCATAGACATCCGCATTAAGGTCAGCGTTACCCTCCTTCCCTCGCCCCCTGCATGGGCCAGTTTTACACCGCACGAAACGAAACAACTCGTCCTACTACGCCGATGTAAGCATACAGATACGCCCATTGCCGGATTAAGACCATCGCGTCGGGGCCCTAGACCATTGTGATTTTGGGGCCCACCCTTTTTAAATAATATTGTCAATTGATGGTCATTTTTGCATTTTTATAATTAAACCATCTATTTATGTAATTTCAAGGTTCTAAACATAATAAAACAAACGAAATCATTTTTCCTGTTAAATTATGTATTTTTTTTATTTATTGATGTTTCGTAGAGGGTCAAACCTCGTGGGCGTGTCGACAAAAATCACTAACCTCCTATTTTTTTTTAAATATTCTTTATATTCTTTTCGATTGTTACCGAAGTTGTACCTATGTAAGATTTCGTAATGTATGACTTTCGTGGGGCCCCTGATTATCGGGGGCCCCAGGTCCTGGCCTAGTCTGGCCTAAGGGGTAATCCAGCACTAGCCAGTGCCTCATGCATGCATGCAACGTAGCACTACCCTAACTAAGGTTCCAACTTCAAAAATGCAAGTTTCGTAATAAATACGAAGAGACTTGAAATATGTATATTTAATAACGTGTATGTCTCGTAGATAACAGATAGATATTTAACTTCAGTTTCCTGTGTTGATCGGTGTTCTCGTCAGGAGGGAAACCCCTCTCTGGGGAAAATCCAACGCTTTCACAAACATGATCTATATAAACGAAGCACCCTGAATACATTTGATCATCATCATCGTCATCATCATCATCACCGTCATCACCATCATCAGCCACAAGACGTTTATCGCTAGACATAGTTCTCTTCTCAGGAGGAAAACCCCTGGCTCGGGAAAATTCAACGTCGATTGAACTTTCAGAAACAAGTTGTTAGATCTACAATACAATCAAGCACCCCGCAAATATTTGAGCGCAATTAGATCTTCATCATCACCATCAGCTACAAGACGATCACTGCTGGACATAGGTGTTCTGTCAGGAGGGAATCCCCTATCTCGGGTAAATTCATGAAACATGTCGAGCTACATACAAACAAGTGCCCCGCACATATTTGAGGCCAATTTGTTCATCATCATCATCTGACACAAGACGTGCAGTGTTCACCTCTAGACAGGAAGCGCCGGATCCGGATGAGGACTTGGGGGCGCTGCTGCGGGCCCCGTACGACATAAGGGCTAATAATTTTTGGACCCCTAAAATGGGGCCTTCCCATCTCCAAGATCTACAAACCCCGGGCTCCGCGAGACATTAATCCGCCGCTGGACGTGGCTTCCATTTGATCACTGGACAGTTGGACACTCACTATTAAATCAAATTTATTTTACTCTCAACGTCGTTAGCTTTTTACCTGTTCACTGCTGAAAGGTATAAAGCATTTAACGCCAAGATAGCGGATTCTTTTTTTTTATAGCACAAGAGGGCAAACGAGAAATCGGAGCCATTTTCATGACTACGGACGCCCATAGGCATCAGTATTGAGACTATACAGATGCGTTTCCCCCCTTCCTCCTCTTCCCTCTACAAGCCACCGCCTACTTGCAAACCGCACGAAACGCGACAGCACAGCTGTCACTACTCCGGTCTCGTGTAAGCGAGAGATACGTCCCGTGCATGCATGCTCGTGTGGCACTACCTCTTACTCATACTACTTTGCTACTCGCATACATCCTTCATCAACATCCTACACCCAATTTACAGAGACAATTCTCAGGAAGCTGCGAGCCGAGCCTGCCCAACTCGACTACAATACATGCACAAAGCAAGCACGACAGGAGTAAGTAGTTATGAAAGTAATTTGTAGTGAAGGGGCAAAACGAGCTATCCGTGCAAAAATGACATCGCCCATAAACATCCGCATATAGGTTATACTCCTCCACCGGAAACTCACCGCACGAAACGCGATAGCTGTGCGGCCTTATCGTGTGACAATCGGCTGGGATGCAACATGGCACTACCGCTTACCTAATCACACAGAAGTTATTTATACACATTTATAATAAAACGAAAGGTCAAAATACATATAAGTAGTCAATAAATTTCAATGTTCCAAAGTTTTTGTGGAGAGTTTTTTTGATATTCAATAAAAACGGTTTTGAGGAAAACGCAGCATCTCGAAATAAGTTGCTGTTCAACATTTATATCAATAAATAACACCAAATAGGAGAATCTTTAATATTTCCGTATTTTTATAGAAATAGATGATATATTAAAATGGCCAAGCATTTAACTGTAATAATAATGTCGCCAGTGGCGTAACTATACCGTTCGAGGCCCGTGGTAAATTAATCGTATGGGGACCCCAACAAAAAGGTCGGGAATCTCCTCTGACAGGCGCGGGGG
>LUGF01059760.1:36313-48352 GCA_001625245.1 Calycopis cecrops
AGAAATAATTTAGCCACAGGAACAAAGTTTTTTTCTCACTTCGTACACGCTTTATCGTCAGCCGAACGCGAGGCAGGTCTATCTACGGGGGACCGCGGTTATTAACCCCGTACAACGTGCTCGCTATCGCCGTCAGTACAAAGCATGTTTACATTTTTTCGCTATTTAACTTGAAAAGTATTTTCGTATACTTCCTGTTTGCTTGAAACTAAAAAACTTGTTTTTAATATTTTCGGTAGTAGTAAGCACTTATAGTAGTATACGCAGTTTCATTTAGTGCCTCTCGCTTTTATCTATGTCCAACCCTCTTTTTTACGAGTTGATTTAATAGCCGTTTTAAAATCCTTTAAAGGTTCTATATTAGCTCCTACACTAGAGTCTACGTCAAGCGAGGTGTTCCTCAAGGTTCTATATTAGCTCCTACACTAGAGTCTACGTCAAGCGAGGTGTTCCTCAAGGTTCTATATTAGCTCCTACACTAGAGTCTACGTCAACCGAAGTGTTCTGCCCGCAGCCTGATGTTCGACGAGCGCTACTCGCGGACGAACGTGCGCACCGTGACGCGGTGCCAGGCGAGCTGCCGCGCGCACTGCAAGAACGACGCCGACTGTCTCAAGCGCTGCTCGGACCGCTGCCTGCGCGCGGACTAGTACCCAATAAACTATATCATATAATGCGTTTAATTCCTAACTTGTACCCTGATCTCCACACAGCGCCGGATGCCGTGGGGGCAGGGGGCTGCTGCCCTGGGCGCCGCGAGGCTTGGCATTAAGTTCATTTTCGTACCTACAAAAGGACTTCGAAGGTCTCCAAGCCCCGGATCCCGCCACAGCTTCATCCGGCGCTGGCTCCACCAACTCAAATTAATTTGAAAGAAAGACATTACAACATGACTTCATTGATATGCACGTTCGAACGACAGTGGTGTCATCTGTCGAAATTGGTCGTACCAGAGACCGAAGATTGTCACATGCTATTCTAAAAAGGACATACAGACAAACATTCATTTCGATGGATCATGGATCCCCATGGATCACGGAGGCTCCCACAAACGAAGTAGCATAGTATTATACTGGCACGATAAATGTTACCGTTCGCCAAAAAATTTCTAGAATAACTTTATACCTATATAAAGTTTGAGTAAAAACAAGATACAAAAAACTTATAATAAATTTATTTCACGATAATTAAATATTTGTATTTCTTTAAATATGTCTTTAGTAAATATTAATGTAATATAAATAATAGCTTTTAATTTTAACAATATAAATGAGATCGACTTTTTCTTCACAACATAAAAAATATGATAATCGCGTGATGTACGTATATGCCATATTCCCTCATATTCATAATGACTAAAATAATAAGTAGATAATAAAATGGAAAAAATATAATAGAAAAAATACGCAAATAGGTTGCCTAGTTAAAGCTTGATCTTATAATGTGAAATAGTAAAACGTTGTAGGATATAAACTGCAAGGAACCCAATATAGAAAATTGAGGAATAAAAAACAAATTGTTTCTTTGGGTCCTTTATTATTTGGGCTCTACTGCCTACACAAGTCTGGCGTCTCTGCTTCTATATTGGCTAGGACCTAATGTTCCTCAAGTTCTATATTGGGTCCTATACTCTCTGGTGCGAACTGTCAACCGAGGTGTTCCTCAAGGTTCTATATTGGATCCTACAAGTTCCTCAAGGTTCTGTATTGGATCCTACAAGTTCCTGAAGGCTCTATATTGGATTCTACAAGTTCCTCAAGGTTCTGTATTGGATCCTACAAGTTCCTCAAGGTTCTATAATGTATCCTACAAGTTCCTCAAGGTTCTATATTGAATCCTACAAGTTCCTCAAGGTTCTGTATTGGATCCTACAAGTTCCTCAAGGTTCTATATTGGATCCTACAAGTTCCTCAAGGTTCTATATTGGATCCTACAAATTCCTGAAGGTTCTATATTGGATCCTACAAGTTCCTTATGTTCTTTATTGGGTCGTACGTACGGTCGAGTCTAGTGTTAATTGTCAATCGCATTATTGCTCAATTTCTATATTGTGTATGGAGTCTAGTGTTAACCGAGGTGTTCCTCAACTTCTTCCACAACTTCTTCTACACTGGGTCGTACATTAGGACCGTCAACCGAATTGTTCCTCAACTTCTTTATTGAGTCGTACACTAGGTCTAGTGTCAGCCGAGGTGTTTCTCAAAGTTCTATATTGGGTCCTACATTAGAATTTATGTCAACTTTCTCCGCGTTTTATATTAAGTTTATAGCTCTTTATTACAAACATTTTTTCAATTATTTCATACTATTAGACCAGGTATCAGCTAGGCAACCCAACTTGCGTTCTTATACATATTGTCTAAGATCCTATCTTTTTCATTATAAAAAGTATCAAACATGACCTAACTTATAAAATACATAACTCTGTTTTGTACCTGTTTCTTGCATTTGTTTCTAATCCGAGACATTCGAGATTTGAAATTATATATTGTTTTCTATTCTCTAGCGAAATAAATAATAAACACAAAGAACTTTATGTGAAACTTAAATAATAAAATAACAATTTGCTCTGTCTGTCTGTCTTTGTTTGTCTGTAATTATCACCACCCAAGTATAGTTTAAAAATAATAAATTTATATAGACTTTCTTTCCGGCAAATATTTTATTTTGTGATAAATTTCTAATCCCAATTAAACCGTTTTCAATATTTTAACCCAGAATTCAATTATTATCGGTCGTTATTACAGTATTGTAGAAATTATTTCAAATATATTATGCAGTGTCGGTATAATGTGTTCATAAACATATTTTTTTGCCTACAGTAATAAGCACAACCTCTATACATTTTCTTAAAACTTTATTGACGCGAGCAAATAAATGCAAAGTAGAGCAAGTGCCACTGATCTTGCTCTAGACGCCATTTGACCCACTTACTGACAATAATAATTAACGACTCACACAATAGGGAATATGCGTATGATTCAAATAATGATATTTTTTTTATATGTAAACTCTTTTCCTATAGATGTGCGTACGTATTAATATTTTTTGTATAATTTTGTTTTCAATCAGAAAATAATTATTGAAAAGTGCAAAAATTGTGCGGAAAGATTGAATTAAGTGAAACGCACGCCATTGGTCGGAATGAATTGTGACGTCAAATATCATAATAATGTCATTGTCAAAGAGCCGGCCTACTAATTTGAAAATTTTTTTTTGAACTTAATATTGCTTGTTCAGCGCTGGTATTTTTTTTACATTAATATAATTAAGTAAATTATCATTTAAAAATATAATAAAATACATGCATATTCCCTATTATAGATTTCAGTTTGGAATAATATGAAATTTGTTTTTGTACCGAATGAATGGCGTTTTTAGTGACAACGTGATGCACAGCTAGTATATAATTTATAAAACGTTCTAAAATAATTGCGCGATAAGGTTTAATTTAATTGTTTCGTCATTTTACTGATGCGCTTTTGGGATGTGAATTTCTCGCTGAAGCGTCATCTATCCAGTTCTATAGAGATCATTGGCTAGTACTATACCTATATTAATTATTTACAGTTTTCGTAGTGAACTGTGTAAAGTGTTCTACCAGGAAATTTTCCTTCTGCCTGCCCGGCCTGATGCGAGGCACTTCAATGTTGTGCTGCTTCTGGAGGTGTTTCTTCCAGTGGCACCGTCGCGAGAACGCCGCGTGGCAGACGGTACAAACGTGACTGAAATTTAAAAATACTTTTGAAGCTATTATCGCCACATCCAATGACTGAAAATGGAAAGGAAAATTTAACACATAAAATTGTCATTTTCATGTAACAATAACTACGTTGACACGTGTCTCGTGTCTGTCGCGTGACACTGAAATTCTATGTCGCGGCACAAATGTGCCCTAATGATTACGATCATACGTTACCACTGACCACTATATAACTGGATTACTAATACATACAGAAAAAATCCAATACATCGGTGAGAGTGGTTGGGTACCTAACTAGTGACTAAAGAACTACATTGATCGCTATCGCGCATGTCTGAAGTTTCCGACCATTTATAGTAGGGCCGCCAATAAATGTGCATCACTGCGAGAAGGACATAGGATCGCTGCCTCGCGGCGCGCATTCGCACTATGTTGGCGTGGCCTTACTGTTTGACGTCATCGTGCGTGTCGATGTGTCGGTTGAGCTTGGATCTGTCGGTGAAGCGATTACCGCACACGACGCGAGGGCGGGGGGCGTGGCCTTACTGTTTGACGTCATCGTGCGTGTCGATGCGTCGGTTGAGCTTGGATCTATCTGTGTAGCGATTACCGCACACGACGCGAGGGAGGGGGCGTGGCCTTACCGTTTGACGTCATCGTGCGTGTCAATGTGTCGGTTGAGCTTGGATCTGTCGGTGAAGCGATTACCGCACACGACGCCCGGGTGCAGGGGCGTGACCTTACCGTTTGACGTCATCGTGCGTGTCGATGTGTCGGTTGAGCTTGGATCTGTCGGTGAAGCGCTTGCCGCACGCAACGCGCGGACACGGGTATCGCCGCTCACGCTCGTGCTGCCGCCGCGCGTGCTGCCGCAGGTTCGACGTCGTGTGGTAGGACGCGGGACACAGAGCGCACTTGTACATCTTCTCACCTGCTCGAGCCAAATTTAGAAAATGTAGTAATTCCGTAGAATTGGTTAAAAAAATGATATTTACGTATACTAGAACTATTCGGGATAGCCAGCCATGGTACATCCATCCATACATTTTGCAAAGTTATAAATTTTTGTGTACAAAGTAAGTGTCGAGAAACACAATTTCCTAAGGGATGGAGACTTTTTTTATTGCATAGGAGGCAAACAATCATTTGGGTCACCTGATGTTAAGTGAACACCAACGCCCAGACATCCGTAACACAAGAGATCTAACATATGCGTTGCCGGCCTTCCAGAGACGAATAAGCTCTTTCCTTGAACAAATTCTTTTGGAAAATGACAACCAACGCCCGCAAATATTAGCAAAATCGATGGGCTATTTGTGGTCGTCGGTTTAACGTTATACTCCCTGGAAGGGAAGGGGAGAAGGGGGAAAGGACACACACACGAGAAGGCCGCGCGTACTCGTTCGAGGTGGGCGGAGAAGGAAGTACGTGGGTCTATAGAGAATGGAGGAGTGGGAAGCACTACCTGTATGTATCCGCAGATGCTTGCCGAGGTCGTACTTATTTGTCGTGCGGTAGTCGCAGCGGTCGCACGCGTGCCGCGGCGCCATGTGCGAGCCCAGGTGCGTGTGCAGCGACGCGCGGTGGACGAAGTTCTTGCCGCATATCTGGAAAACCAGACACATAATAAGGTAGTGCTTCGCTGCTAGTAGAAAATAGTGCCACGCTGCATGACGCGCCTTTGTACTGAGAATCATCTATGCTGTCGTGTTTCGTGCGGTGTGGAAGTAGCCGGTGGCCCATGGAGGGCCGAGGAAAGAGGACAACACACATTATACAAATATAACATCTATGCGGATGTTTATTGGCATCCATAGTCCTGAAAATGCTTCCGACTATTAAAAATATTGTATGTACAGGGTTATTTTTTGGTCACCGGCCAAATTTTAAAATAAGGAAGTAGACATCATTCCAAGAGTGTTTTAATTTTTATCGTCTAATTGTAATATTTTATTAAATAAAAATCGATTTGAAATGGTCCTTAAAAATATATCGAATTGTTGTTATTACACGAAATGTATCGACTCGATCGATCGACTTCAAGGTCAGTGACATCGGTCTACCGTGAGTCGCGAGTGTGATGCACGTGGTGACCAAGAAATACATTTTAAAACATGGGACAAAGTAATTGTATCTAATTATTTTTATTATATTTCTTATTTCATATATCGACTGTACCTATTATTGATTCTGAACCGAACCTGAAAATTTGGCCGGTGACCAAAAAATAACCCTGTATACATAATTTCTTTCATTATCGCTTAACGACAAAGCTTAAATAAAGGACTTTTTTAATACAAATGAGTATTCACTTGTCCCCTTATTAACTCGGTAGTTATCGTTTCTGGCAAAATTTCTGCCATTCTATTAATAAACAAATCAACCAATATCATATCCCATACAGTAAAGCTGATGTCAACAATCAAAAACGACCCCATATTCTCCTTTGCATTTGTCGTGCTACATTGCATTCAAATTGGTCGGCAAGATTATGTAACCTATTGCTCACACAACACCAAATTAAAATGATATGGCTATGCTGTCACGCTTTGTGCAGTGAGTGAGATTTCATTGGCCCCTTGCGGTTAAGGCAAAGAGTCCAAGGTATTTGCATAACCTCTATGCGCATTAAGGACACCAAGAATCTCTGACTGCTCATCGCCTTATACTATAAAAAATACAACATGTACCTCACACACCCAGCCTATTTCCTCCTTGTGTACATTCTGCCTGTGCGCGTCTGATGCTGCTTTGTTGACAAACTTTATGTCGCAGGATTCACAAAATAGTTTTTTAAATTTGAACTTCTTTAAACGTACTGCTGCTTTACTATGTTGTTCACTTTTGTTGATTGGCAAACTGCAAATACATTGATAAAATTTATTACAATTTTAAAACTTGTAAAAGTTAAAAGGTCACTATAAATTCTATTAATCTATGTATATATTAATGAAATAAGAAACACTTGCAACTTTAAGAAATCTACAAATATTAAACATGGTTTTAATAAAAAGTAAATAATGATTTAATTTAAATCTTATTAATCAATACATATAAAACAGTAAAATCCGTGTTTCTTTATATTTAATATATTTACAAAAAGCTGGGGGCGATGTTAAAATAGTATTAGAACACATTTTCGGGGTCAGACCAAAAAAGTGTTATTAAAAAGGACAATATTATTATATTGTTTTCATTTTGTCACCGGTTTAAATATACACAATCTATTTGTACAAAGGTAAAAGGGCATCAGTAGCAACCAATAGATTTGGTCTTTGCATTTGGTAAGTGTAACAGACTTTAAAATTATATACTTTGTTATATTGTTATTATTTTTAATATAATTTTATTAGGATGTACTTTTAATATTCTTACCATTGTGCAGTTGCACTGAAGACATTATTACAAATTGTATCACCATCTTCAGTTTTAATCTCACTTCCTTCCTCTGTCTCTAACCCATCATCTTTTACATCATCAACATTGTCAAACTCTCCATCACTATGATTAGTTTCATCTTGTTCACAGTTAAGAGTATTATCACCTTCCCTTAGCTCTGTTTTTATTTTGGATATATGTAGTTCTAGAGCTTTGTCAGACTGGAGGCAAGTACTTTTAAACTTGTAGGCAATTGATAGATTACGAATGCAAACTTTGCATATTTGGGCTGGATGTCCATTTATAGGTTTCAGCTGAAATACAGAAGTAGGGGTGCTTTCTTAAAATGGATATTAAATGATCGATTTGGGCTGTAGTTAAGTGTGAGGGATGTTTATGCTCAAGCTCCAGACCATACCAACATAGTATTTTTTATACCACATATACATATAGGGTTGCAAAATTGGATGCTTTTATGACTATTGGAGCCTATAAACATCTACATCGAGGGTATTCATAAGTGTTGTCAGCTTTATCATAGTTTTATGACATACACTCATATAGAGGAGCATTTTATTAAATTTAACAATAAAATACTTTATTAAGGCAAAATTTTTTTGATAACTTAAAAGCTTTGAGGAATTAATTAAAATAGAGAAATTCTGAAGTGTCAGTAAATATTTAGGATGAAAGAAACATAATTTTACCATAGTGATGAATCTAACATGCAATGAAAGTGTACTTATATTGCTGCATGTTGAGCATGTGTACTCTATAGAGCACACTACTAGCTTCCAAGCTGCATTTAGGGCATTCTGTTATTTGTCAGTTTTACAGACATGCATAAAGGTGCACACAGAATGTGAGGCACACATCAGGTATATTTGTAGTGAGTCCATGCTTGTAGTAAACACATATAAACATGTATAAAGGAGAGTATTTTTCATGATGGGTTTCATCGGTCTGTTCACACCATAAGATAGCCCAATCAAATCATCCTGCTTGTTTGCACTTATTCTATTTATAACAGGATATTTGATGATTTATAATCAGAGCATAAAAGTGTATAAAAATTACCATTACTCCAGTGCAGAATTCAATTTTTCCAATGATGTTTTTATTTGCTATATTAAATAATGGTTTCATATTTAAATTACGACTCATACACACACGACATAAATCTGCGAGCTCATCTTTAGTAATATCTTCCATTTTTTACTTGTAATAACTCCTTACCATATTTTAAACATTTTATAATGGTATTTAAAACACAATAATATAAAACTATTGTACGTATGTGTACACATGATAGCAATTATTGTATTATTAAATTAGAACGTTCCCTTTGTTATTCAGTAATATTCTGTTCGGCTGGAACCGAAAATGTGTAGAAAAAAAATAAATTTAGTGGAGATTTTAAACTTTCCAGTATTTTTAAGATTAGACTTTAGAGCATATAACAGTATATTAAAAGTCTAAAACGTTTTCTACGACAAAATCACAACAAAACATTCGAACCCCAAACATAATGTTTTTATTACATACGTCATAAACATTTACATGTGTCAATGTCAAATACCACTGTCGTTTTTTTATATGAGGAAGCTTTTTTTAGAATTTGCCGATATTGAACTATTTTTAAAAAAGTAATGGACGATTATGCCCATAGATTGAAAATGTATTCAGAACGTAGTGAGAACCTTTCTAAATCTATGATTATGACTATAAAAACATAGATTCCTAAAAAACTGGACCATAGAATTTTGACAGATTTTTTTTTTTTTTTTGAGATAGAAATTACGCTAAGGACTGAAGGTCAGTGCAGCTTCATCGATATGAGAGGTGAACTCACCTGGAGCGTCGAACCTCTGTACTTGTGGTCGATAGGGGGACAGACCCCCCTTCTTTCCCAGACTAATGGGAGAAGGCAAACCGGACTTATTGCGATTAATAGGTTGTACTATTATTATCTGGCCGAGGACAACGGGTGTTCTCAACTCCCCACCTTTAACGGAGGGGAGCAGCTCGCGCGTGGCAGCTAAAAAGTGGCCGACACGGGTCATGAGCTTGAGGAGCTCTGTGAGCTATCTTGTCTGGGGGGCCCAGACCCCCCTTCCACCACTGGCGGGTGGTACGACTCGCGCGCGGGTGTCGTGATTAACCTAACCGGTTCGGCGGTTTGATTTGAGCTCTGCAAAAGGGCACTGGCATTATTCCCTGAGACTAAACTAACATCGTCGTTCTGGCTGTCAGGAGCCGAACGTGTGTGCTGTTGTCTGTCAGGGTGAAGTTGTGGTCGGAACTGTGTCCGCGTCCGGATCCCCCGGACGGGGTGTAGAGTACCTGCATCGCGGGTGTGTGTCTGTCTTTGTTTACGTGTCTCGATGACTCGTGTAACAGTTGTAGTGATAATGTCGTCGGCATCAGCCAGAACATGTCTGGGACGGCGACCGACATTAGTCACGCAGTCGGGGTTGTAATCCGCTGCTTTCGTGACAAGGGGGTTGGGGTGAGAGGTGGCCCTATCGAAATGGGTTTGACAGATTATTTTTATTATTTATAGAGTATGCCCCACGGTTTCGCCCGCGTAAATTTCGATCCCGTGGAAAATAGAAAATCATCCAATGAAACCCCATATGAACATTTTTTCGGGATAAAAACTATCCTCAGTGTTAATCCAAGTTACTCTGTATGTGTGCCAAATTTCATGAAAATCGGCTTAGCAATTTTTGCGTGAAAGAGTACCAAACAAAGAAATATAAATACTTTCACATTTATAATAGTAGTAGGATTTTTAATGCAAGAAGTGCAATAGGGACTAGTGATCATTTTAGGAATCAGTGCTAGCAAAACACTAAGCAAAAGGCAATGACATGTGACATAATATGTTATGTAATACGTTAGACAAACGAAAATTTGCTAACATTTGGTTCACATTTCAGCCACTAGTTAGCGTGGCAGTCTAGAAGCTTGATCCATTTAAATTCCTAGTTGAGAACTGTGTCACTTGTGTGACTTATAGGACCTACGCTGCAGTTATTAGCTAAGCTACAAATAGCTACAATTACGAACTACGAAGCTGCATGTTATAATAAATGTCATAATATCATTGAAATCAAAGCTATGAAATCAATGTAGTAAAAAAAAGACTGTGAAATCGGTTATAGCGTTATTTTTACGTAATAACGTTATTGGAAAACATTGATATTTCTTAAAATAAATTGTCTAATGAATTGACATTGAATTATTATACCTCTTAGAGAGACAAAGAATTTTATTCTTACTTGAAACTTGCATTTTTTTTCGATTATTATTCAACATTTATTTGTACACTCGTTAAATCAAAGACCTACCGTGCATTTATATCAGTTAGGTATTTCGTTAAAACTGTTCACGTGTTCATCGAAATCATTGACCACTGAAGTGAAAAAGAAATACTCATACATATTAAGCTCCATGCATGTCTCACAAGCCTACCGAATACAAAAATATAAATGCAATGAGTTTAGAGTATCAAATTAATATGTAATTATTATCATTTTAGTTAATTAAGTGCGTTTTTAATTATTTCATGTAGGATTTAGGTACTTGATACCAGTAAAATGTATATCCTAAGGAATAAATAGTAAGGACTAAGGTCAAAGGAACGAATTTGTACAGGCTACGTACCTATTCCCTTTCGTTTTTCAAATACAATTTGTTGAGGAGGGTATCTGTACTGTCTGCACTCCATACATGAACCATTTTATTTCTATCAAAGAGCATATATTTCTATTTTTGACTGGGATAAAAATTTAACCATTATGGAGTTATTCTAATAATTTAACAAGAATGGTAGATTTAATGATATAAAAATATATTTAAACGTATTGATTACTTTCGTTGGTATATTACCGCTATTTACTATGTGTAAACGTCATTACTAAATACTATCAGTAGTCAATCAAACGTCGCTTTTCATGTTACTACTTGGACTATAATCCTATTCGGTAAATTCGTGAATACTAATTGTATTTATGTGCTGTGCTAGTGGTGGTAATAAAGTGTTATAGGCAGTTCCGAACGCAGCGGATTCTGAGGTAAGTCATTTCGATTCCGCAGGTTATGGTGGAATGGATTACATTTATCTTTATTGCTCTTGATAATGTGTTGATATCGCTGAATTTGGATACCGGTGCTTACCACTGATTGCAAAGAATTGATTATAACGTAATGTTTATCGCTTAGTCATCGGTAATCGTTGTCAATCATATTAAAATGATAGGTTATCATTGGTTTATAATTCAGTATTTCTCTATTTAGTTTAGTTTGCTGCTAATCAGGCTACATGCTGATTAACAAAAAAACCTTTAATTTTGATAAATATGTATTAGACACTAATTCACAGATAATAAATTAATTATAATATTTATTTAAATAAAATGCTTTTGGTACATACTTAGTAAATTAAAATTGTTATTAAATTGAAATCCATAAACTGGTACAAGTATAAATGAAGTATTATTATTTAATATAAACAAAGTTACCTAACAGCATAAAATATTTTTAGTTTATTTTATTATCAAGACAAAACTATTGGCAACTTAACATTAAAATCCATCCTTGGTAAAGTGAGAAGTGTAGAAATCGGCATACATACATACATTTGAAAATGTATGTATGCAATATGTATTTGACACAGTCAGGTAAAGTTTATATTTGACTGTATTAGAATTACATTTTCACAGATGGTGTTTACTGCTAAAGAATATAATTATAATACTACTAACTAGCTAAATAATACTACTATTTCTCAAAACTGCCAGGGTAGGGTAGGTAGGTAGGATTCAAAATGACAAATACAGTAATTCCCCGAAGTAGGTTCCAAAGTAGGCAGTAAGTGGGACCAAGCATTCACAGTGTAAGTTGAATACGCATAAGTTGTGATATAACTGTATTTACAATATAATATTAACTTG
>LUGF01059760.1:62740-73037 GCA_001625245.1 Calycopis cecrops
GGCAGTCGTGTGATGTTTGACCTCTAATTATCCGCGCTAGAAAGTGTCGAGCCGACATTGTCGCGAGGTCGCCGCTTCGATTCCCTGTTTGATAACCCCGATCATGAGCGCGCCATTGCGGTGATAAACATGTGGACTTGACCGTTTTTGTTTTGTTGTTTTTGTGGACAGCACGTGAGGGTCGATATCATTGTGGGCTTTCGTGCTTTATTTTTTTTATAGTATAAGGGGGCAAACGAATAGTCGGAGACGTGATCATGACTACCGCGGATGCTTATGAAACACATTTTTTTTAAAATGGGGATACCATGCACGACTGCTGCTACCGCTGTTGCAGCAACCTTCGAACTTATTTTAATTTATTTTTCCATTATGTTGTCTTTTTGCTCTCGTGCATGGCCCCGAGCATTCCCACACTTTATACATTTATTAATTTGCGTCTTATATAGTTCCATATTATTATTTTACGTTGTTCACAATCTCTCCTTTAGTTCATTATCTTATGCATAGACTTAATAAAATACTTTTTATTGAGTCTATGATCTTATGAAACACATTAAGTAATTAACAGATAAAAAAAAATGAAGGTGGATCTGAAAATCAGTGTCAGGGCTGATCAGGTTCTGGCTATAGCTGAGGTCCCACCATTTTGTGAAATACACTGTTGCCTATTGTATTTTGTTATGTAGGTACTTTTTTTTCTCTCCTCTTTTTGTTATTGTGTTTATAATAACGTAACTTGTCGATCTCATTGTGTTTTTTCAAATAAAGATTTATTTATTTATGGAAAATCACAAAGGTTATATGATGCGTTGGTCTCCCTCCTCCCACCTTCATGGGCCACCGGCTACTTACACCCCGCCAAAACGCGAGAGCACAGCTGTCACTTTACGCCGGTATCGTGTTAGAGGGGTATCTCCCCGGCCGTGCCGGCCCAATTCGTGCGCCACCTCTTAGTAAACATAACAATTTGCTTTTATTTTTAGACTGCTATACCCAAAGGGTGCCCACAGATCTTAATACTTTAACAATTTGTAGCTAAGGTTGCCACTAATACTAGATGGACGGGATATACTGGGATTGCCCTGGCATTTTGTGGGATAAGCCGTAGTGGCTCTTGGTATATAGGTGATGATGATTAATCTAGGATTACGCACGCTAAAAGATTTACAGTGTCTTAACAATCATGTAAATATGTTTGGAGCACAGAGATAAATAATACATTTGTGAAATGTTTTTAGTTTAATTGTTATTCCTTTGTTATTGGCTGCGACTCGCCCACGAGTCAAGGATGTTATGTAAAATGGTAATGCGTTTTGTAAATTTTATTATTTCTAAACTCTGATGTTATAACTGTAAGTGGTAGTGCACCTGCTGCATCGCATTCATGTCGGTGCAGCGATTTGGTTGATTTCTATGAGCGCTCGTCTGGCAACGAGACTTGGGGTCGTAGGGCGGAGCGACTTCCTACTTTCACGCAGATGGGACGGATGTATCCCGAAAGAGAGTACGCAGGAAAGAGGGATAATTGGGTTCAAAATAGAGTTTCCTTTCGACCACAGGCCTGCCTCCAAATAAATAATAATCCAAATAATTAAATAAACATTTATTTTGCAAAAGTTCGTAGGTACAGGTAATAAAGCACAATATAACAATTAATTATCAGCCATTGCAAAATTCATCTCAAGCTCGGCATTTGGCGACATACATGTCAGCACCGATCTTCACTTATGCAATAATGTTTATAATATATCTAATTCAACTATTATTATCATGCCAGAGTGTCGCAAAGACTGATTGTATCATTCCTTCCAAAAAATCGTTGTTTGTGTGTGTGATTTGAAGTTTACACGTTCTATAATGATAGTGCACACGTTAATAATCCTACGTTATTTGCGAAGTAATTAAAAGTAATAAAGTATAAAAATGCTAAGTAAATCTGCCCAGTACGCAGTGAGATTGTGTGATTTGATCAAGATAATGGCCTTTATTTTGATATGTAACTTGGAATAAAATTTATTGAATTTTTACTACTTTTACTAGTATAGTAGCACCACAGAAATAAGTTAAATCGGCTTTCATTTTTGACGCAGAAGGGTGCAACATAAGCCGATCTAATCCGATTTATAACACCAATTCAATAAAAACCTTATTCCACAATAGGCTTGAACTATAATAAGACGTAAGCTCATGCTATCTCGCTCGCGATATCTGTGCTGCATGACTTTGACGTTTGTATGAATTACCGCCTATGACAGCTGACATCGGGCTAAGCAACTGGCGAATGCAAATAAGCAATAAAAGTTAGTTAGTTATGTAGTTATTATATGAAAGTAATTTATAAACATTATTATTATAATATAATATTAGCGTTCTGCACTTCTCTTACACGTAAACTATAAGTGTGGCAATTTTCAAACTCCTCCATTCGCGCAATTTCCGTAAAAATGTTTCCGAAGTTTGTGCTTTACGTATTATTATATAGACACGGAGCTGCTGCATTGTAGGCGCATTTTGCCGGCACGACCGGGGAGCAACCTCTCGCTTACACGAGACCTTAAATTGACAGATATGTCGGGAAGAAGAGCGACATATCTATACAACAATTTTGGTCCTTCTAATTATCATCAATTGGTTTGAAGCACTTACCCGATGGCGCTGTCGGTTGCATTGCAGCATTGACACTACAGATTTTTTATAGCATAAGGGGGCTAACGAGAAATCGGAGCCTTTGATTACTATCGACGCCCACAGACATTCGCATGATGTTTGGTGTGAGTGTTGTCTACGTTTAATCATAGACCGTACACTGAATATTCATACCATAGATGATGTCTATGGTTAGGAACAAATGACAAGAGAGAGAGGGATGTTTGACGTTACGACCATGACTTAGTGACAGCTACAAGCATATATCACCGTAGGTAGAGAGCTGCGGATTACCAGTAAAGATGTACAAAATCTAGGCATCAGCTGTCAACTCTGATCTGTCAGACTTGTTCTACTTCCACTTGGCATGCGTATGTAACATTACGCAGATGCTCCTCACAAACCGCAGGAAACGCGACAGCGACGCTGTCACTTTACGCCAGTATCAAGTGATATAGTCGTGAAAAGACAGTATAGATTTAGTCTGCGTTTCCTTAAGGTTATCTACATCATCTGTCTATTTACCGAGAGGAGTATTATCATCACACATTTTTGCACACACAACGCACCTGTCGAATGTAATTGATATGATACCCCACTGGACGAGCACTCATAGATAATTAATCTTATCTCTGTAATGAGATATCACGAGAGGCGCCGGCGAGCCCCCGATGGTTGAGGACTGTACTTCAGGCGAGATTGGTGCGCTCATGACAAGATGGTTATTTTTGATAAGAGGTAGTGCCACGCTGTCGTACGACCGTAGTAGGTAGCACTCGCTCGCACGATACAGCAGTAAAGACAGCTACGCTACGTTTCGTGCAGTCTGTGAATTTCTACATAGATATTTATGGGCGTCGGTAGTCTTTAAAAGTTTCAGACTGCTCGTCTCATATTATCTGTGCATAACGATTAGACTTTAAAAAGATTAAGCAGACGTGCGTGTATTGTTCAGCATCTTACCTTATTTTTCTACTTTTGCCTGATTTCTGCAGTCAAAAGTGGTTTTGGTCGGTTATGACTTTTTACTGTTATATGTACATATTACAACTACAATCCTTTGCAACTATCATGTATCTTTCAAATAACAAAGCAAGCAATTTTTTATAGTTCTAATAGTGGTCTTCGTGTGAAAATTTGCAAGTGTATGTAATATCAATGCTCATACTGTAATTTACCTCTAGAACGTAGGTTCTACATTTTGTAGTTTCCTGGCATCATTATTACCGAGTAATGGTGCTAGATGTGTAGTAGACCCCTTCTAGAAATGCTCTCTTTCTTCTAAGAAATCTGCTCGAGTTTAAATACACCTAAAACTAACTTAACTACTAACTAGACGTATAGGTAGAGAGTAAAATCGGACCCAATGTGGATCCTTGGGTGATCTCAAATTCTATTTTCATCTAAGCGCTTTTTCTTAAAATATAACTTAACAACAGTAGTTCAAATGCGTTTTCGTAGCAACCACTGCATTTAAATATGAATTCAATAATAACAATAAGTATTTCCTGACTTGTGTGCTAAATGCATTTGCACATTCTACGGCCTTGGACTGACTCCCTTCCTAAACAAAATAACATTTGTAGTGTTGTCTGTAAATCGTTAAGATTAATTTACATTTTGGTTTTTGGATTTCGTATAAGCTTACGATCAACTACTCTCATATGGTATTGTGACATAGGGACCTCTTTGCCACAATGAGTATACTTTCTTATGAAAGAAAGCATATTCATTTAAATTTTAAATATTAGAATGTGTCGCTTTTGACACGTTCAATAAATTTTCATTACGCTTTGGGGTCTCGTGAAGAAAGAGGGAACTTGAGCAAAAGACGATGAATATGAGTTAGCCTAGGTCTTAAATAATTTTAATATAAATTGTATTTCGGGAAGAAATAAATAAAGCATATTCATAAAGTTTCCCAAGCATTTCATTTAAATTTCATTGGTCAGCCAGATGGCAATAGTATAGCGTAGGCAGTTGATCTACATAGATAAGTAGTAAGATTACAAATAGGTGACCCTGCGTAGCTGGACGCTACGCCCCGACGAAGTATCCAGCACAGGTGCCACAGTATTTCACTACGATTTGCCTAATTTTACAGCAAATCATTAAATTGGCTAAGATATCAGATATCACGCAGTACTTTTCGAATCCTGATTCACGAGTTAATACACGTTTTTCATGTCTATAATGAGTGTTTCGTCACACCAATCGTACAACTTTTGTGTGGTATTTAAAGATACCTTGCCGGGCCCATTCATAATAGCATTTTATGTCATACAACTTTCATATTATAACATAAACCTGTTATTCAGACGTAACGGACACCTCTTAGTTTCTTATCGTATTTAAATAGGTTTAATTTTTAATGTTTATTGTTTTCCGTTTATTTTTTTCTAGCCTTTGGTGCATTTGCCGTGATTACGCATTCGAATGCTTAGTCTAAGCCGTTTAAATCACTCACGTCTCTTGAGAATTTTTAATTTCAAATTCATGTTTGTTTTTGTGGAGTAAACTCCAGTTGCATGGCGCAGCTAAAGCGCAGTTAGTTCATAGGTACTGTAGTAATTTTAGAGGTAGAGGAGGATATCAGCCTTCCTTTGTAACGTTATAGTCCTTTAATCTCAATATTATGTTGTAGGTCACTCTTATGTTTTATAATTTCAAGTCTTGTTATGACCGTCTGAGGTTCTGCCAGTCTGGTACTTGTTGCCATGTGAACATTCGAGAATGGGCCACGCTTTCGCATCAGTTGAGATGTGTTACACATTTTGGCGCGTAAGCGACGGGCTATCATATCAAGAAACACGATAAAAGTCCGTTTCCCCTCGCCTGTCACAAATTCTGAATTAGATACCGGTGTGGCGCGGCGCGGTGCGTTCGAAATTCAAAAACCACTTAATCAAATCAGTCTGCCGTCGGCCGCCGTACGGAGCGGTGTTCGCGTGTGAATCGTTGTTGTGGATTTGAGGCCGCCGTATAAAGTGAGTGTCATTTCAATATTCATGCGTACGAGCGAAAGTTGTTTTTTTTAAACGTATCAATACGCCAGCCATGACTTTGAAACATTCATTCTATACGCAGGGAAATTATTCGACGATACTGTTAGAATGTATGATTATAATTACATTTAAAATGATTCGTACGTAAAGAAATGTTCGCGATAATTATAAACTATTTATTCGACCTCTTGCAAAGTAAAGGCAAAGTTAATATTTACATTTAATCAATTACAATGTGCGGCAATAAATATATTTTTTAAAGTTTGAAAATATTTTTTTTAAAAAGTGGCATCGATAAAATAAAAAAAAGGTTATGTAAAATTTTACGTGGTCGGCTTGAAATTCGGGCTGCCGTTCAATGAACTTGAGTGTCCATATTCATTGGAATTAAGCAGTTGCTGATGATGTTAATGATTTAAATTATGTATGAAGTAAATTAATTTGTGATTTTAAAAACTCCAGTGACTAATGAACACGCAATAGTAAAGTATATTTCATTTTCAGTTTTTTCATTAAAATAATTTAACAAAAATAAAAAATACAGACATCCGCGGCGTCTCAACTTGAGACTTGCGTGTGTTTGTTTTGGTGCCATTTTTGAAAGTTTTATTTTTAATATTTTTTACGATTTCACTTTTTGCTCCAATCTCGAGCTGCAGTTTGATTACATAAAATCTATCTTTTGTTTCGTGATATCTTGTGTATTTTTATCAAACGTTGGGATGTTTTAGGTCAAAAATATCACGCATAAGAAAAAATTAATAACATGTGAATATTAAATTTAATGGCGATATCTAAAAATTTATTATATACTATTATTTATAATTAAACCCAAGTGTATTGGTCATAGTCGACAATTTTCATAAAAATAGCTATATTTTTTAAAATAAAAAAATCACATCTATTTAAGCACAGCGAAGTGTTATTAATTTTTCTTTTCCTATATTTTATATTATATTGCAAAATTTTTCAATTTCCGTTTGAATAATAAAATAGTATTACTACGTACTAAATAGTACTAAATAGTAGTACTATTATATTATTGTCTAAACTCTAAACCTTTCTCGGAGAATTCTGAACAAAGTTTTTAAAGACCTGCTACCATTTCTGAACCCCAACTCACACGAGAAATAAAAAATAAACATTGTATTTATTATTACATATTATCCAATAATATATTAACTAATAAATAATTATATAAATATTCATATAAATGTTTATTAAATATATAAGTACATATATTATATATGTATAACAAATATCGCGTCCCGACGTTTGTTTGTTACACCACCGGGTACATTACACCGATTATCAAAAAATTTTTTCTGCGCGTATTCGATAGATACGAGAATAGATAAAAAAAGTATAATTAGTTTTACTCCGATATTCTGAAAACGCGAGCGGAACCGCGGGGTTGTACTAGTGAATCGTCGACTCCACGTGAGCACAGCTGTTTGAAGTTTGAACCAGTCGGAGTTAGCGATTTTAAAAGAAAAACTTTAGAAATTTACATGAGTGACTTGGATATTTTTTTTCAATGTTTGAACAATAGTTGATTTTTCAAACGTGTGCTACGTCAGCATGTAGTACTTCGTCTACAGAGACAATGTTACTTGCGAAATATTAATATAACGAAATATACATGTTGCGATTTAAAGAGACGGGAGACCCGAGTGTGGGACGGCCTCCAACCCCGCGGACCGACGGATTGGCGGCGGGGAGCCTTTGGCGCTCCATGGCCAAGGCCTATGTCCAACAGTGGACGTCCTACAGTCCGAGTCCGCAGTACAGCCTCTGTGGACATCCGAGGGTTGCTCTTTGTATGTCATAGGGGGGCAAACGGTTGTGACTACCGCCGCCAATGTCTATCCGCCATTAAGAAAGAGGTAAATATTCTTTTATGGAAGAAACCTAAGTATGCTCCTTCTGTATTTCGGTCCATTCAGTAAATTCTTTGGCATTTTTGGCAGAGATTTTGTATATGCTGCCATCTAGTGAGCGCAATTATTAAAAACCCTCGAAAAGGTCCGTCCACTCCTGAGTACTTTAGTTACACCTTTTATGTCAAGAAGGTTGGATATTTTAAAGGAATAGTTGTATTCGCTTATAAATTTCATACATTTAAATAAATTAAATACATATTATAAAGGTAGGTACATAACATTCTTCGATATCCGCAATTCAATGGAACACCTATAACAATTGGCGTACATATATTAGCCTCTATTTCTGAGTATTATTGTACTTGACGATTTTTTTGCTTTGGGATTAGGGTTGCCATCTCAAAAATCTGTCAACCAGGACAAGACACGTAAAAACCCCGGAGTTCGGAGCTTCCTACCCGGACGTTAGAAAATAGTATTTTTTATAAAATACTCAGAAGAATAAAATATAGTTTTGATGGTCATAAATCAATTATAATTTATTTTAAACTATTTTTATATTGTTATTTTGCTATTTTAAATAAATGACGAACTTTAAAAAAAATACTTTTAGTGAATTTTTTACATAAACATTTCTTTCAAAACTTAAAATGATTAGTCTCATTTTTTTTAAATAAAATAAAAAATGGACTACAAATAAAACCCCGCCCCGCCCGGACGCCCTCTAAACTAAGACAAATCCGGGGAAACCCGGATGGATGGCAACCCTATTTGGGATAGATCCAGAATATTGGAATTGCCAGGTCAGGGTGGGAGTATGACCTAGCGCGGCCCCAACCTTGGAAGTGATCTAGGTCACAACAGCCTCCCTGGAGTAGTTCGGTACCATCTTTTGTAGCATAGATCAGTTGAAGCCATTTGGGCGGCAAACATCAATTTTACGAGAGTTAAACCTATATTTCTACTATTTTCTATTTTTCTATATTTTCTATTATATTCTATCTATTTTCTATATTTCTATTATATTCTATTTTTGCATTAATCTCCGTAGGTAGGTATTTAAATGTCAAGCACGATCAATGCCCTTCACAACGTTCTATGTATCGAGGGATTTTTTTTAATGTTATAGGGAGCAAACGAGCAGGTCCTTAATGACTACCGCCGCCCATAGACATCCGCCAAACTAGGTGTCTAGCAGACGCGTTGCCGGCCTTTGAGGAAGAGGCTACTGTAGATAGTATGTGGACTATGGATATATCTCGTATGTGCCGTAGAATTATAGTCGTTGGTAACCTTAAGAATCGTCTGCTCGCTTGCTTTACTATGCACAATAACGTTAGGCCTGTTGTAGAGTCATGCTCGTCGATAAGCGAGCTGAGGTTTCCCTGTCAAAACAGGTAACACGTTGACAAATAAGGATAAATGGGATAAACAGATTTACCGAGCGCTGGATTTTCCTGCGCTGTTGTTGTGCTCATCATCATCAGCGACGATTGGTCTGGTAGGTTTTTTTTGGATAAGGGGGCAAACGAGCTGTCGGAGCCTTTTGACGGCTAACGACGTAATGAAGGGAGTTCCGTGACTAGGTGGAGCGACGACACGCAAAGCAGTGGGCAGGAAGTGGGAAAGGTTAGCCGCAGGTCGAGGCCAGTGGCGTGCTGTGGGAGAGGCCGCCGTCCAAGAGTGCTTTGCAACAGGCTGATGATGATGATGATGATGATGATGATGATGATGACCATAGACACCTGCATAATTATTGTTGAGGTGTTGCCCTCCTCTCCCCAAACGGGCCAGTGCTTATACATCAATGTACCGTGCTGTGCTGTCGCGTTTCGTACGGTTTGTGTATTTCCAGTTATCTATTGAGGGTGGGAACACGTCCGTAATAACAATTATGCGAATGTATGTGGACGCGTGTCGACGTTAAAAGGCAATGAATGCTCGTTTGTCACTTAATATAAAATAATGATGAAACACAAAGAAATAACTCAAAAACAATTACTAATTACCCGTGTTGACCAATTACATAAATAATTGTAATTATAATATTAATTAGAGTTCGGTGTTAATGACTTTACCTGAAGTTACAACTTGACCGAGATTAGCGTACTGAGCCTGTCCCAGCCCCCAGGTGCCCTGTAGGTCTCTTCCAGATGCTCCAGCTGTAAGAGGTAGCGCCACACTGCATGCTTGCATGCAGCCGAATTGGGCCGGCACCTGGAGAGGTACCTCTCGCTTACACGAGACCGGCGTAAAGTGACAGCTGTGCAGTGTGCTGTCGCGTTTCGTGCGGTGTGTAAGTAGCCGGTGGCCCGTGGAGGTGGGAGGAGAAAGGAGGGTAGCGCATCTGTATAGCCTCTATGCGGATGTCTGTGGCGTCGGTAGTCATGGAAATGGCTCCGACTGCTCGTTTACGGGGAGTAAACAATAAAAAAAAATCTTTTGTAACCGGGAGTCACGTGAACCTTTCTGTGTACCTGACCGGTTGAGTAATGTACTGGAAACTCGCACACCGCACGAAACGCGACAGCACAGCCGTCACGCGGGTACCGTGCGAGCGAGAGGTACCTCCCCGGTCGTGCCGGCCCAACTCGGCTGCATGGCACGAATAGCGTGTCAACTTATAAAAGCTAACACACTTTTATTTGCGTATGTACTTTTGTACCGTCCTACCTGTGTAGTAGACACAGGTAGGACGGTACAAACGTCCTCTGGGCGTCAAAAGTAAATGTTACTTCCTGACATTATGTAGTTTTCTAA
>LUGF01059760.1:95279-106574 GCA_001625245.1 Calycopis cecrops
TTGTTATCCCTGGGGAAAATGCTTTTACGCATCCCCACTCCGCAACCGTCCGTGTAGTACCTGATGTAAGTCGTCGTTTCTTTTTATCCGTAAAACTTTATTTTTGTGGACGGTTCACTTGCGATTACGTTATTGCTCGGCAGACAAGGACCCGTCGTCTGCGGCCAAGTGACTACGGACGGCTATAGACCGCTTTATAACAGGAAATACAAATATGTACATTGACCTCCGTTGTCCAATCGCTCCGGGCCATTCTGTACTGAAACTAGCCAAAGCCAGCGCTCCACGACTGTATAAATATTAAATACCAAACTGTAATTACTATCTCAATATCAAGCTTCAACATTTCATGCTTTTAGGGTCAATTCACACCAAACGAAACGGAGCGCAGTTTATGTGTCATATGAATTTCAACTTTATTTTCATTGCTATACTTATTATCGAATTCTCGCGACTTCTGGAGCATTCCAGCGACTTCGCGGGAATCCGCGTGTCTCGTTCGAGTTTCTCATGCGATAATAAGTATTATAGTAATTATTATAAAGTTGAAATTCATATGACACATAAACTGCGCTCCGTTTCGCTGCGCTTCGCCGCGCTTTTGGTGTGAATTGACCCTTAAGGTTTATAATTCGACGAGTTCGTGCTCATTATGCATTTCTCTCCAGTCGTGTCGGAATTCCCTGCCATCTGAAAAGGAGAATGTAGGATATAGATTCCCTGGTATCCCTGACACTGGCAATATGATAGCGGAGTTGGCTAATCTCCAAAGTGATGGTGATATTGAATGACAATGGCCGATGCCGAAATTTGTCCACTCAATGTCATTTTAGTTGGCTGTACGATGCTCTATGTCATTGACATTGAAGCAGCGAAGATCAGGGTTACGCGCGTCATTCGAATTTCGAATTCACCATGGCGGATTGACCCACTGACACCGCGATATGCGCAACCTACATAATATCATTTATCTGTGCAAGTCTGACACGTTAACGTTTTAATGTTTAACACTTGCCGGATAAAGGAATCAAAGCGTATACAGCCTTTCTTTTGATGGGTAGTTTTTGTGTCTATTTTATTTTAAAATAGCTATAAGGTCTATTTCAAGGCAACCAATTACTTTGACTGGATAAGACTTATTATATTAGCTGTACCCTGCTCGTTGTCAAGAGCTATATGAGCATCTGTCACGGCAATATATGAGGGTCATTGGAATTACAGAGGCGCCATCTGTTGAAAACTGGTCGTACCACAACAGAAACCTTCGTGGGCATGGCGTCAATTTTTTTTTTTTTTTTATGATATAGGAGGGCAAACGAGAAGCCGGTCGGCCATTTTCATGACTACCGACGCCCACAAACATCCGCATAGAGGCTATACAGATGCGCTGCCTTCCTTTCTCCTCCCACCTCCATGGGCCACCGGCTACTTACACACCGCACGAAACGCGACAGCACAGCTGTCACTTTACGCCAGTCTCGTGTAAGCTTATTTTACGATGCCATGCAGACAAGCATTCATTTTTATATTTACATAATATAGATTATATAAATTATTCCTGATTGTAATCAATCTGTGCTAAATTTCATCTGAACCCATTCAGTAGCAATTTTGCATGAAAAAGTAACAAACATACAATCTTTCGCATTTATATTAATAAAGAGAAGTAGGCTAGATTATTTTGAGAGATGCGATACAAAACGAAACGATACAAAGAGAATGGGATGTACCCACAATGATACAAAACAGTGAAATGAAAAAGAAAACTAAATATTTATGTTTTCACATACAATGAAAAAACACAAATTATATTCATTTTTTGCACAATTTTTTTTAAAACAATGCAACTTGCAAAAATATACATACTAAATTAATGTAATTAAGTTTTTCGTAGAACACTAACGTTATTATATGCCCGGACTAAAGAAATTCACTAGACGTTATGTAATCACTACAGTGTTACGTAAATGTACCACACTTATTATAATATAATAAATCTTAAACTAAACTACCCATGCTCACTTTATTTCATAAAAATGGATCAATTATAATAAAATATTGCCTGTTACTTCCTTATACCCGTACCTTTCTATTTGTAGTGTTAGCGCTTATTTGATACAGAAAAAAAACATAAAACTTTCCTGTATAAAATGTTTAAAGTAGATAGTATAGATATAATGATTTGAATGAATGAATGAATTATTGATAAGAATACATAGATATTATAATGACACTAGGTAAATAAAAAAATTTGTACTGTGTTTGTAGTGGAACTTCTACAAAAGGGGCTCTGCCGATTATGATATTTTTTTTTGTGTATATTTAGTTGTTATATTTCATCCAGATTTACGCGATCGAAAGCTACGCTTGTAAAACGGCTGGGCGTAGCTGGTATCTAATAAGAAATCAGTCGGTTCGTCATAGGATATGTAAAATTAAACGAAAAACATTGCGTATGTAAAATGGGGCAATTTCCGGCCACTTCCGCCAAGCCCCTGCCTCGGTGAAACTGAGATCGTCGACCGGCGCGAGGTACTGTCAATCAGCCCCGGCACGTGGCTGGAGAGGCACCAACATGGTTCTGCAGCGAAGGGCGGCCCATGGAGGGAGGAGGGAGGGCAACGCGCCTCTGCATAACCTCTGTGCGGATGTCTATGGGCGTCGGCGCTCATGAAAATGGCGATTGCTCGTTTGCCCCCATATACTATAAAAAAGATATGCGAAATACTTCAGCGCGGTAAAGCGTTAGGCTCCGTTCTTAATAAACTAAAATGGCAAATGCTGCTCGTTCGATTTTAATATTAGTTATTTTTGGTACATGCATACTAATTGTAACTTTTACCAATTTTTATCATTCATCAATGAAGACCATCTTAACCTTTAGGTATCATCATCATCATCATCATCAGCCGAAGGAGTTCCACCGCTAGATGTAGGCCTCCAGCCTCCTCCATAAAGCGCCAAAGATCACGGTAGCGGGTAGACAGATAATACCTGTAATATATTATATTAATTTTATAAAAAATGCTTCAGAGCAGTTCGAGCATAATCATAATGACCAGATTTAATTAATCTGTAATTAAAGATTAAAAAGAAATCTGTTATCTATAATTATGAAAAAATCAAATAAATTAGCTGAAGGATTTGTATAGGATTAATACGGGATTTGTTTGAATATACGACCTTCGTGTAGTACTTACTTTATCTTTTGATTAGTTTCACTATAAAATTTTATGGTCGTAGGTTAATCTATCGAATAAAACCACCTGTAGTAGTACTACTATTTTTTTTTTAACTTTGTAGAGATTATTCTTCGGAAGTACTAATCTAATTATAATAGAACAAAATTTATTTACTGGCCGACGCCAGTGAGGTGAGCGCAGACCGGAAAACTTTTTTTAGTATAACGGGGCAAACGAGCCATCGGCACCATTTTCACTACTACAGACGCCCATAGACATCTACTTAGAGGTTGTGCAGATTCGTTGCTCTCCGTATGTCCCCCCCCCTCAATGGGCCACCGGCTACATACACACCGCACGAAACGCGACAGCACAGCCACTTTACGCCGGTCTCGTGTAAGCGAGAGGTACCTCCCCGTTTGTGCCGGCCCAATTCAGCTACATGCATGCAGCGTGGCACTGCCTCTTGCTAACTTTAAATCATAATTCATTACGAGAGTAGAGTCGAGTATCTGTAGAACCCTGCACAAAAAAGTCGCCACTCGGAGTCTCGTTGTAATTTGCCGATGACGCGCGGCCGAGCATCACGCCACACCGAGCCACCGCGGTCGGCCAATCAGGAGGCGCGCCGCTGCCGCGTTCCATGTTCAAAAATCGAATGCTTTATAAATTATCTAGAAATGAAAAATGGAATGCAATAAAAAATATGAAAGAAAGTTGCCAGGATTCATGAAGTTAAACTTTTAACTTTGTAATAGCCATAAGTCCTTGATTCACATAATCATAATGGAAGTCAGCATTGTATTTGAGGAAGAAAAAAAAATCTCTTTCTTTCTCCCCCTCGGCCTCCCTCGAAAGTGCTCCGAAAGGAGCTTCGGTCAGTAAACTAAGCACAGACAATTCCTAACATTTATTGGTTAAACTGTTTTAATATTGAAAAAAATTGTCAAATATTGTTTCTCTTCAAACACAATTACTCGCTTGCTGGTTGCTGGTCTACCTGTGATCTGTATACATTATGTAAACATGTATAATTAAAACACAATCCCATTGTACAGCTATCAATAATTGCACGTTTAATCAACAATTAATATGATTACACATCCTTTGACAATGTAGCCTTTTCCTGTTTGCAATGTTAACGAACATTTTTTTTTTTTTTTATGGTATAGGAGGGCAAACGAGCAGTCGGAGCCATTTTCATGACTACCGACGCCCACAAACATCCACATAGAGGCTATACAGATGCGCTGCCCTCCTTTCTCCTCCCACCTCCATGGGCCACCGGCTACTTACACACCGCACGAAACGCGATAACACAGCTGTCACTTTACGCCGGTCTCGTGTAAGTGAGAGGTACCTCCCCGGTCGTGCCGGCCCAATTCGACTGCATGCAAGCATGCAGTGTGGCACTACCTCTTACTAAAAACATTAGTTAATGCTGATGTTTCTTTCAAAGATTTAAGAATAGAAGGCAAAGGAGCATTCGGAGGTTTCTGAAACCAATAAAAAAAAAAATTTTTGCAGCATTAAATTTGCCACGGAATAAATAACAAAAAATTGCTGAATAGTCAATACTAAACCGCATTAAAAAAAAAAAGCTGTCACGAAAAAAATATAAATGTTGGTTTTATTAATTAGTGTATTGTATTGTTGCAGCACCATATTCAAAATCCATATGAGCGCGGGTCGGCTCTAGAGCACAAGCACAATGTCTTCAAAAGCGATATACGAGGCGACGGGGAAGGACCTCATCAACAGGTACACTCACCCTATTCTTCAACCTCTTTACAGCGCCGGATGTTTGTGGGGGCTCCATCCAAGGTTTCTTAGCCCTGGGCCCCGCCTAAGCTAGATCCGGCGCTGCATTTTTCCTAATCACTTCTTTTCAGAGGTGCCATAGAAATCGCAGTCTTTGTACACAAATGTAACATTTTACACAAGTTTCTTCAGGGCCAAAAGTAACTCATAAATAGCAGGAAAAGTGACTGCATAGCTGATAGTTTGCGACGATACCACGAGATCGCTTGTTACCTCGGTCTTGCCGGGCCAATTCTGCTGCATGCAGTGTAGCGTTACCTCTCGCCAAGAGTGTTAGTAGACCATCAGGCATCAACCGGATTGGCAGATCTTAGCGCTCCACTCGTCGAGTGGTAGTATATTGAAAGAAGTTTATGTCCAGCATTCCACAGATAAAGTCCTGAACCTCACTACCTATAGTTTTTATTTTTACTTTGGGGAATGTATTGACGCATACAGAAGAGCGCTGGGATACTCGATGGTTATGTGGCACTCACATTGCCGATAGTAGCACACAATACACACTAAATCACCAACGGCGTGGCACATACTTGCAGACTGAACCTCGCTATCTGAAGATGCAGTTGATAGTGGAATCACAAACATATAATGTATTTAATTTTCTAGGCACATATCCCCAGGGACTGCTCTAGTGCCGAGCAGGTTCGCGGTCTTCGAGCAGGGGACCGTTTGGGAGGATGAGTTGGGCAAGAACCCATGGCTGACCAAAGAGGTATGTATATCTATAAAGTATTTTCTACATTGCCTACTGGGCCTTTAATAATCTATGTGGTCAAAACTATACTCAAGGACAATACAAAATGGTAGCGTAATCCGGTGCGGGGATCAGGTTATACTGTGGGAAATCACAAAAGTACCATATATTTTAACACTATCACACATTCACTCCATCTCCTCCCCCCAGCTCCAGTGGTGGAGCCGGACCAGCTGATCAAGCGGCGCGCCAAGCTGAGACTATTTGCAATTAACATTTATTTTAGTCGACTCCTCTGCCCTTTAGCACAGAAACTAGTTGTAAAGGCAGGCTTAATTACTGAATCCACATCTTCGTCAAACTGACTGAAAGCATCCACTAAACGACGGTGTGCTCTACAGTCTACACCATGCTAACCCCGTCCCTTCTGTTCGCAGCAACTGGTGGTGAAGCCGGACCAGCTGATCAAGAGGCGCGGCAAGCTGGGGCTGGTGGGCGTGAACAAGACGGCTGCGGAGGTCCGCCGCTGGCTCGGCGAGCACAACGGCAAGCAGCAGCAGATAGGCGCCGCGGCGGGCACGCTCAGGCGCTTCGTCGTCGAGCCCTTCGTCAAACACGACGCGGTGAGTTAGAGGAGCAATTTCAGATAAGGCCAACCAGCATTCAAAGTCTTTGTGACTACCGATGTTCGTTATTATCCGCGGAACTGCTCATCTTACCTCCCCAGCGCACACTTGAGAACGCCGAACGCGGCGAGTCGCGAGGCGACTGCGTATATTACGTATCAGCAAAGCAGACCTAATGACTTGTATCAAAGGATACAAGTAGACCAGCCTTACGTACTCAGCCTGTGAGAGAATTTCATTCAGACATGCCTTGCAGTATTTGCGTAAAAAAGTAACAAAATGTCCGAGTGTGTTACCGAGACACGATTAGAGGATACTTCTTATGAAAGTGGCTCCGACTGCTCGTTTGCCCTCCTATACCATAAAAAAAAGGTCGTATATTTGCGTTTACTTGTGCGTATACGTGTGCGTATGCGTTTGCGTGTGCGTGTGCGTATACGTGTGTTGTGTGTGTGCGTGTGTAGTGCGTAACTAATGGTGACTTGTGTGTTTCAGAGTGAGGAGATGTACCTGTGCATCCAGTCGGGGCGGCGCTCCGACACCATCATGTTCCACCACCAGGGCGGAGTGGACGTGGGAGATGTGGACGCGTTAGCTGCCAGGCTAGAGGTGGGTTCGATTACTGTGTTTCTGGAGTGAAAATTTCTTTTTTCATACATGCAGAAAGTATGAAATTTCACCGTAGGTGGGAGAAGTAAATGCCGATTAAAACGAGACATATCGTGGGGTAATATATATCTATTGGCGTTTGCATACACACTCGGGGCATTCTAGAAATTGTCTCCATTGTGTCAAGTGACGTAGTGGCGTCAGGTCGGGGAATATTACATTGTGCAGTGCATGCAAACGCGGTTAGAAATGTAGTATGTACTTCTGTCGGCTAGTTTACATAATATACTTTTTTGCCGGGAAACGAATACTCGCGGTGCACAGGAATGCGAACTTTAATCCGTAACCCTCTTATTAACAAACATGGAATAACTATATCCAAGTAATAACCTGGTAATAAACTGACATCTGTCAAATTCCATACTTTTTTTGTATTTTTTATTATGGAATTTGACAGATGTCAGTTTATTACAAGGTTATTCTTTGGATAGAGTTATTCTATGTTTATTAATAAGGGGGTAGGAGTTAGGAGTCGGCCATGACGTTCCCTGGACGACCGATTTAATTGCTTAATATTAAGAATTTTGCAACGTTATTGGAGTTTATTGACAACCAGGCTGGCGCAGTGGTACAGGGCTCGGATATGTGGAGCATGTTGCGCCAGGGGTCGCGGGTTCCTTGGTCATGGATGTTTATATAATATGTATTATATGTATTTCTATAATAAAAATCATAAATATATAAAATTTCTTAAATTTATAAAAACATATTAAATATATTCCGTTGTCTAGCACCCGTAACACAAGTCCTTACGGTACTTAGCACGGGGCTAGGCTAACGTGGTGTGTAAAAGTCCACAGATAATTATTTATTTATATTTATTTATTATTTATACAAGTGTATATTGGAACATGTGTTCCTACGTTAGTTCGTTACTCCGTTGCTGATCTATCTCTGTTACCAGATTCCAGTGGACACATTCCCCTCCGGAGAGGACATCGACAAGACCCTGCTCGCGAACATCAAGTCTGCCACCACTAGGAGGTGAGTGCCGAATTTTGGAAAATTGTGGTAGTGTTTCCCTGCGGAAACAAAAAAATAGATTAAAAGGGGGTTAGACGATAGAGTCCGGTGGAAATCTAAATATATTTATAGCGCCGATTTTTTTTGTCTATCTATATAAACGCAAATGTTTGTATACAGACAAACATTCACGTTTGTATATCATGTGATGATCTCTAGCGAAGGTTTCTAAGATTGAATTTTTAAAATTTCAACCTATGTTAGGGATAAATAGGGGGATAAAGTTTACGATTATGTGGCGCAGGTGAAATCGCGGAGCACAGGTAGTCTCTAATAATAATAGATCAAATATCAAAATTAGTGATCGCTAAATGATCGAAAAACTATCTCGACTGGCTAACTAACTACACCGAATTTGGCAGGCGTTTGCGTTCGCAGTCACCATTTGGTTAAAATATTTAACAATTTATTGATATATTAAAAAAATAACCCTTCGCAATTTAAACAATAACCATTTAACATCTGAATTTTATACCTAATAATAAGTGTTTAATAGGTGTGGGAACAAAAAATTAAATTATTATTCATAATTATTAAAACCTGATTCACTTATGCTCTAGATGTGAAGTAGTTTAACCTGTTCGTGATTATTTAAAGTAAAATCTGCCGGCAGAACGGTTGACGTCACTTCCTTACGACCTTAAACAACTAATTACTTCTTAAGGATAACAGTAAAAGGAAAAAAGCCTATTATAATTATTATAATATTTTTTCTTTAATTTTTTTTATTGTGCTATTGTTTATTATATTTGATGTTCTCTGTACCTATTTATAAAAGGTATTTTAAGAGAATTTACCCGTGACTAGATGGAGTGACGACATACGCAAAACTGTAGGCAGGAAATGGGAAAAGTTAGCTGAAGATCCTCGGCCAGTGGTGTGCTATGGGAGAGGCCGCCGGCCAACAGTGGACTGCAATAGGCTAATGATGATGATCAAGAAGAGGAGAATTTGCGATTGCGGCATTGTGACTGAAATGAGCGTGCACGGGGAGTGGAGCTATATTGGACATTGATCGTCATCAAATGGCTCTCTAGCTCTATTTTCCATAAACAATAGCCTGCGCAGTAGTCTAGTTAGTAGTAGAATAGTTAATGTTCTTGTCGGCCATCTATAGAGACTGTGACTGCCTCGTGGTCCAGTAGTAAGTAGTCCCGGGTCGAACCAAAAAGTGTCATTGGGATTTTTCAATTCGTAATAACTGTACGGAGTCAGGAAGTGGACGGTGCTCCGCCCCCGTCTCTGAGAGCACGTTAAGCCGTCTGTCGCCTGATTTCTCTCCAGTTGTGTCGGACTGCTGTCCCATCGGATTATGACATTAGAGCACTTGTGTTTGCGCATACACTAGATCACTATAATACATCCAGAGCAGATTGCTCGTCCCTGAGATGAGCTACCGTAGCCAAAATTTATATTATTATTATTATGGGTACTCTACATGGCCAACATAGCCGAAATCTGGCCAGGAGATTAAAGTTTGACTGGACATTTCAGGATCCTGGCGACGTTCATCCTCTCCCTGTACCGAGTATACGTAGACCTTCACTTCACGTACATGGAGATCAACCCGGTGGTGGTGACCGGCGAGCGCGTGTACCTCCTCGACCTGGCAGCCAAGCTGGACACGACGGCGGACTTCATCTGCGCCAAAAGCTGGGGGGAGGTGGACTTCCCGCCTCCCTTCGGACGGGACGCGTACCCCGAGGAGGCGCACATAGCGGACTTGGACGCGAAGAGCGGCGCTAGTTTGAAGGTAATGTCTATTTTTATATCTAGTTTTATACATAATGTGTAGTTTTAGTAAGAGGTAGTGAATTGGGCCGGCACGACTGTTGAGGTACCCCGATTACACAATATCGGCGTGAAGTGAAAATTGTGCTGTCACGTTTCGTGCAGTGTGTCAGTAGCCGGTGGCCCATGGAGGTAGAAGGAGGATGGAGGGCAACGCATCTGTATTGTCTCTGTACGGATGTCTATGGGTGTCGGTAGTCATGATAATGGTTCCGACTGCTCCCTATACTATATAAAGCTGTTGAGGTCAACACACTCTTCGGGTGCTAATGAGCATAGGTATATTTACGGGCCGTTTCAAATCGATGCTTATGTAACAAAATAATACAAGATAAAATTAAAATACACCCTTGAAATGATGTTTATTTCCTTATTTTTAAATATGGCCGGTGACCAAAAACTAACCCTGTATATGAAATATGTTCTATTATTAAAAGCAAAGTCACAATCCATGTGCCTATATTACATTTAAAAAAATCCTAATCCATGTGGTGTCTCCGCAGCTGACGGTGCTCAACAAGGCGGGCCGCATCTGGACGATGGTGGCGGGCGGCGGCGCGTCCGTCGTGTACACGGACACGGTGTGCGCGCTGGGCGGCGCCGCTGAGCTCGCCAACTACGGCGAGTACTCGGGCGCGCCCACGGAGAGCCAGACCGCGGACTACGCCAAGACCATCTTCAGTCTCATGTGCAGAGACAAGCACCCCGACGGCAAGGTACTGTACATACTGTACACTGTACTTACTGTACACTGTACTTACTCTACAGTTTATATACTGCACACTGTACATACTCTACAGTTAACATACTGCACACTGTACATACTCTACAGTTTACATACTGCACGCTGTACATACTGCTCACTGTACATACTCTACAGTTTACATACTGCACGCTGTACATACTGCTCACTGTACATACTCTACAGTTTACATACTGCACACTGTACATACTCTACAGTTTACATACTGCACACTGTACATACTCTACAGTTAACATACTGCACACTGTACATACTGCTCACTGTACATACTCTACAGTTTACATACTGCACACTGTACATACTGCTCACTGTACATACTCTACAGTTTACATACTGCACGCTGTACATACTCTACAGTTTACATACTGCTCACTGTACATACTCTACAGTTTACATACTGCTCACTGTACATACTCTGCAGTTTACATACTGCACACTGTACATACTCTACAGTTAACATACTGCACGCTGTACATACTGCTCACTGTACATACTCTACAGTTTACATACTGCACGCTGTACATACTGCTCACTGTACATACTCTACAGTTTACATACTGCACACTGTACATACTGTGCAGATCACATACTGCACACTGTGCAGTTTACGTACTGCACGATACTGCGGTACTCGCACATGCGTTTGCATGCATCACTTTTATAAAATCGACGGCACTATCTTTGACAGATAGAGATGCTGTTTTTAAGAGGTAGTGACATAATTTC
>LUGF01059760.1:119134-132403 GCA_001625245.1 Calycopis cecrops
GAAGTAATTTTTTTAAGTTCATGATTTAGTTTAAAATAGTATTAAAATAAATAATAATTGATTTATGACCATTAAAACTATATTTTATTCATCTGAGTATCTTATGAAAAATACTTTTTTCTAACGTCCGGGTAGGAAGCTCAGAAATCCGGGGTTCTTACGTGCCTTGTCCTGGTTGACAGATTTTTGAGATGCCAACCCTACTCGTGGGCAACTAAGTACACATTCATGTTTCCGCAAATACACACTACTACAATTCGAGTATTATAGAGTAGAATTTCTTAAATATGTTGAAAGTAACTGCCAATAGATGGCGTCGTGTGAAGTAGAAGTATAAAGTTAATTGTTACTGTCAACAGATGGAGTTGAGCCACTCTATCGGATTGCAATTAATTATTGATTGATTTTGATTGATTTGATTTACATTCAAAAAGATCAAGATGATGTTGTGCGCTTGTACCTCTTCGATCACGTAACCTCTTAATTTGTATTCTTTTTTATCTTTATGATCTATGGTAACAATAATCTCACAAAAAAGCTATTGTTATTTTTCTACTAGAAGGTAGTAAACACAAGCAGCGCCGAATTGAGCTCTGTCGACACCCGTAGCTTTGAGACCTTGTAATTGAGAAGGTGGGCCCCTTTTTGGGTACAAAAGTGATCTTAAGGCCCTTAAACCTTACGAGGCCTGGGGCTGCATCTGCCCAATGCCCCCACGTGGATCCTGTAGTGAACCCAAAATATGTCGAAAAAAAATGACCAAGTAAAGTGATGTACCGTCGTGTTCCAGGGTGAAGTCGGTGAACAACCCGGACTCCCGCGTGCGCGAGCTGAAGGCGTACGTGACGGCGCGGTGGCCCGCGTGGCCGGTGACGCGGTACGCTCTCGACGTGGAGGCGATCACCACGCGCAAGAAGCCCAACCTCATACTCAACGTCGACGGCATCGTGGCCGCCGCCATGGTCGACCTGTTCCGGCACTGCCAGCTGTTCTCGCAGTGAGTAGCCGTCTACAATTATTTATTTATTAGTACAACCACATCATAATTTACTATACAAAGATTTTTTGATACATTAGAAAAGTAATTTATCTATGCTTGGCTATACTTGTTTATAGTTGACTATACTTGTCTATAGTTGGCTATACTTGTCTATAGTTGTCTATACGTGTCTATAGTTGTCTATACTTGTCTGTAGTTGTCTGTAGTCACTCGACTAATGTGCTGACCACGGAACAGTAAAAAAAGAGTGGAGTGCCAAATGGGCCACGCGTGCCATAAGTACGCGGAGTTACGCTTAGTTGACGAATGCTCGGCGTCAGTCGCCTAGCGACATGACATGATGTCCGTCGTTAACACAAATCTTTGTATTTCGTCATTTATAAGTTAACCACACCTTAATTTGAAATTCTACAATGACAAAATAGTATCAAAAGCATAAATCTTAATATAATATAACTGAATAAATGACTACTCATTGAAGTGACAACGTCCTCTGGGAGAGTAAACAACTTCGTTACATAACGCATACTTCCTTTTTGAAGGAGAACTTTTGTACGCGCATGATTTGGAAGGATTCGCGAGGAATGCGACGAGAGAGTTACGAAAAATAAGGCGAATGGAAATTGATAGGGAGATATAAGTTAGCGAAGACAGAAGGAGAGAGAAAGTTGCGTTTCATATATCACTGTAGGCGCCAGAAAAAGCAGTGCGCGCGCACATTTTCTTTGAATGGTTGGATGGTTGGTTGGAATGCATCTTAAGGAACAGTGGTTGAGGTGAATGAAGTTTCATTCGTGTGGTCACACAGCACACACATTTTTTTTATTATTCTAACTGTTGCCCCGTTGTTTCAGGGAGGAGGGCAACAACTACATAAACATGGGCTCCATCAACGCGCTGTTCGTGCTGGGCCGCACCATCGGCCTGGTGGGCCACTTCCTCGACCAGAAGCGGCTCAAGCAGCCGCTGTACCGCCACCCCTGGGACGACATCACCTACATGTCGCCCCTCAACTAACCACCAACCGTACAACACGTCCTCTAGGCTATTGACGAGTCACTGTTAAACCACTTACACTTACATACTGACGGACAGACATTTGACAGTTCACTTTGAAAACCGACGTTTCGAACACCTTAGATGGCTTGTAGTCACGCCTATAAGTGATAGTAGAATTAGAAGCGTAGTACCGAGATAAAATACTTTTAAGTGGTTTTCTAGTGATGAATTACTTTCAATTTAATTTACCAAAACAACGAATGTCGAGATCTGTGTATAGACAAATTTGCTAGAAAGAGAAGGTTCGCAGTTTGTCTCTCTCTAGCAGACGCTTTAAGAGCAACGATTGTAGGAATACGATCGATTGCGGACAGGTCTAGTTCAACCCCATAGAAATTGTGCACTAAAATAAATGGCAACACTCATTGCCTAGGTTATTATAAGAATTAGTATAATTTTGATAGTTTTTGGGAACTTTTTTAAATGCAATCGACTTCCTTGGGATTATTTCGAAGCTCCTGCCATGACGATCAAATGGGTGTTCCGTTGCGTCACCGACTGCATCCGATTTGTCGCATTTTGAAGTACACAAACCACATTCCACGCATAGGGCACAGAACAGCTTATTGTATGTGACAATTTAATAATTTTTGTTATTGTATGTGTGTGTTGAATGGACTCTCGCGGCACTAGGCACAGTGAAGTACATACACAAAATATTGTAACGTGTTCCAATTGTCTGTTGAATATAATTATAATTAATGTTAAATGTTAGGGATATTTATTTTTATAAAAGAATAAAATTACAAAAAATATAACTGATGTTTCAATATAGGCCTACGACACGCTTTAACTGAAGTAGAGGTTTCTGCACCATAGGCACTATTTTTATATAAAAAAGTGTGTGCAAGCACGTGAGAAGGTATACTTCTATGTCGTCAACTTAAATTGACACTCTTATCTCTTATCTGTCGGCTTTTGGTGTCGGTGTCCTAAAAAAATCACCCAAAATTACTGCCAAACGCGCCAGAGAAGTATGGCTTTATAAAACTAATTTACTATCCAAAAAAGAAAATATTTACTCGTGTTCCAAGTTGTGTGTTCTCGTACAAATAACACATTTATATTAAGTGTTGTTTTTGTGGAACTATTTTGCTTTCTTTTTTTTTTGCACAAATGTATAGAAAAATTAATGATATGTCTGTGTTTCCGATGTTGAATTCCGAAACTTGTTTCATCGCAATTAGAGCCGCACACGCGCTGCATCGGGGATCGGCGATTTTTTAGAAGCTGAATGCAGCGCCACACGCTCCTCCCGCACAACGCCGAACGCGGCGATTAAGGGTCAATTCACATCAAAAGCGCGGCGAAGCGCAGCGAAACGAAGCGACCCGCCCGGTAGGGAAGGCACACGGATTCCCGCGAATGCTCGGGAAGTCGCTGGAATCCGCGCGGAAGTCGCAACAATTCGATAATAAGTACTATAGTAATGAAAATAAAGTTGAAATTCATATGACACATAAACTGCGCTCCGCTTCGCTGCCCTTCGCCGCGCTTTTGGTGTGAATTGACCCTTAGTCGCAGTCGACTAAATCGAACTGCGAGTGTTACCGATCGACCATCGGAGCGGTCGCTAAAACGCGCGATTCCGATACCGCGACTGAACTCGGCGATAAATCGTGATGAAACATCGATCAGTCGCAAAATCGTCGATCGCCGCTGCTTGACGTAGCATGTGTGCTGTGGCCTTTAAACGTACGAACTAGTGCGAATATGTCTGAATAAGAAAAATGGTTTTGTTTACTAACTTACATTTAAATACAGCTTTTACATAGAGTAAGGTTCTTGTCTGATCCGATCCGTTTGCCTTTAGCTATGAATTGCAAGATCTTGTACGACGCGTCCGATATCGGTGATGTATCGAGTGGATAGGCGAGTCGATTCGAATAAATGCGATTCAATGCGAATCAATGCGTCCCAACGCGAGTCGATTCATCTCGATGCGAGTCGATTCGATTCGATACGCATCGATGCGTCTCAATGCAATGCGATTCGATTAAATCGATGCGTCTCCATGCGATTCGATGCGTCACGATGCGAGGCAATGCGAGTGGACCGGAGGCTGGACGTAGTGTAAGCGGACTTATAATTTATTGGTGTATGTGATGATGGGTGGATATTTGTAAATATTGCAATTTATTTGAATATATTTTTTATTTACATGCTGTTTTTATTTGATACCTCACTAGCCACAATATGGCAACATGAAAAGTAATGTGTCAGCACCGACAGGCTGGAGTTTACTCGCGTGACCACCTCCCAGCTCCACGATCAGACCTGGGTGTCATCTAGGTCTAGGTATTCAAGACAAAGTAAACAAGATAGACGACAAAAATCTAGGTCTAAAGTACTTGTTAAAACAAACATACACCATGGCCACTTTTCAGCAAAATCTTAAGACCCTGGATGTCATCAAGTCTGTCACAAAGGAGTTCTGGTATTTTAATATAGTCCGTGTAAAAATAATTTGAACCAAGTCCACGCAAGATTCAGATGTACATAGTACCCATGACCACCAGCACTATCATCTGACCCTGAGCGTAGCGCCGGGTCCAGGTGTGGGCTTAGGGGGGCTGTAGCCCCGGGCTCCACAAGGCTTAACTGCCTTAAAATTGTTTGTATAGAAGGGCCCCCTTCTCAACCCAAGGTCTCCCAAGGTCCGAGCTCCTTCAGAGCTTAAATCCTGCGCTGCCTAGGCGTCGTCTGGATAAATAGGGCACAAGTTTTACTAAAGGCCTGTGCAGACGAGGGAATTTAGTCCGCGGACGAAAATGTATGCAAAGTACCGCATACTTTTAATCCCTCATATGCGCAGGCCTTTAAACTAAGGTCCATAATCCATATCTATCTGTAGGTGTAGTATAGGTATCTGTAAGAGCTTCTATATTGCAGCTCGCACTACCGAGCGTACTGAGGCGCCTCGTGCGGGTTGTAAAAGTCCGGTGGCCTATTGGGGGACGGGAATGGATTGGGGACACGGACGGACGGACGGACAGACAGAAATACATGACGAATGTATAAGGGTTCCGTCTTTTGCCATTTGGCTACGGAACCCTAAAAATTAAAAAGATACAGCTACAAATAAAAATTACTCAGCGTCAGCCTTCCAACAGCTGATTGTTTAGACTTTAGAGAACTGACTTGACCTCTACGCGCACATTGAGTTTAAAGTCGAAGTAAATCGACGTTGCAGTACAATTGAGATGGTTTAAATGTTTTTTTTATTTAATATTTCTGCATGAAATATTAAATAATAACAAAAAATAACAACTAGTTTAAATCATTAACTTTTAACGTTTTATGTGTTTCACTTGGTAAAACTTTGGACCCTCATATCTCCTCAACACTTATTATTATTTAAAAATTATTATTATATATTTGAACTAATGTACCCTATCCCTAATAATATCCCTATCCCTTATACAGACATAATACATATGGAATAGATATATTCATTTTTATTCCAACTGTTTTTTTTTGCACTCCAAGATATTTTTTATTGCTTTTTTGGAAAGAATAAATACTGAATATTATAGTACGATTGGTAACCCTAGATGAGTCACACAATCTATACATATAAAAAAATCGTAACAAAGTCAAAACTGTATATTGAATATTTTTTTAAAAGAATACTTGGGCGTGATCTACAATCCGTATAGAGGCCAAAAATATAGTTTTTACTTTTTATAATTTTTGTCTATTTGTCTGATTGTCTCTTTGTCTGTTTGTCTGCTTGTCTGTAGGTATGTTCGGGCTAAACTCAAAAAGTACTGCATCGATTTACTTTAAATTACGCATGAATATTACTAACAGGTCGGGTCAACATATGGGCTGTATTGTATTATCTCGATATTTCCACGGGATCGAAAATAATCGGGTGAAACCGCGGGGCGCAGCTAGTAAGCCATAAATTTGATTGAGAATTAAAAACTTAGCTCCATGGGCGCCGGCAGCGAGTTGCAAGGGGTGCAATTGCACCCCCCTGTCGGCAAAGAAAGTATTAGAAGAAAGTAGCCATTGGAAAAATGTGTATCTGTCATTGTCAAACTGATCGTAAAAGACTCGCACCTCTGTTAACCACGTGATACATGTTTAGTTCTATGTATAGATGTAGATGCACCTCCCTGAAAACAATTCTGGCGGCGCGTGATTATTTCGACTGATGACCACGTGGATCAGGATCCACTAGTCTGTTTGCAAGATACACTGCCACAATCATAAGCCTTCGGATAGCCTCGTCCACGAATATATACTGACGTCATTGACTCCTTTCTACCTGACCAAGAGAAGTTTTAGGTTAGCTGATGAGTTATAAAAAAAAATCGAGGTCTTAAATTCAATATAGCCATAAAACTATGCCGAAGTACCCTGACTTATGGCGTTCTATGGGGTAGGCCTATGGGCTATGTCAATAGACGACCTTCGGCTGATGATGGTGATGATGTGTCCTGTCGTCGATAGTTCCGGATCATCACGAGCTCGACCCTCAATACAAAAAATATAAAAGATCAATCTGTAGTTTTATTAAATATGTGACAATCATCAAATGAAACTAATACTAAGCCAGAAAATGCGTGCGATAAACGCGTTAATGTATTTGGGAATCCCTGGCCTAATGAATAGGTTGAATGTAGACAGATCACACAGCGTAAGTCATGGCGGTTCCCTCGGCAAACAACGGCATAAATAAAGCGTCATATCAATAAAAATGTACCACAAAAACTAAATTATATTTGAAAGTACACGCCAAGGTTAGCGCGGCACAAAACGACAAAACAAAATTGATTTGGTATTGATATTTTTGTTTCGAAACTAACCTTTCGCTTTCCTCATTGTGGAATCTGTAAAAAACTTGTAGTGGCCAGTGCTGTAGCTCGTAATCTATTCCATGTTACCTACGTGAAATCTAGAAATAAACGCTTTATTCGGAGTTAAGTGTTTTGTCATTCCAGATTGTAATATTAAATTCTTATGTCTAACTAGCTGCGCCCCGCGGCTTCACCCACGTAAATTTCGATCCTGCGGAAAATAGAAAATCATGCCATGGCATCCCATAGGAACATTTTTTCGGGATAAAAACTATCCTATGTGTTAATCCAAGTTACTCTCTATGCGTGTGGCAAATTTCATGAAAATCGATTATGTAGTTTTTGCGTGAAGGAGTAACAAACAAACATACAAACTCTCGCATTTATCATATTAGTAGGATTTCATCCATATTTGTATAAATGTTTTTACGTTAAAGTTAACAAATATAAATATAATATTTATAAGTTTTCCTCTCGCTCATGATATCGCCACAAAATGATAAGTAGAATTCATGCTCTGTATTTGTTCCATGGTGAGGGTTATGCCATGGCGTTTCATGCGGTTTGGGTGATTCCATCGAGGAGGGTAACATGTCGACATAACAATTGTGTTAATAAAGGATTTGGACGTTCCCTTTTTAAAATGGAAAAGATGGGTAGGGTTTTTCAAATTTTAATATTAATACCATTAAATTAAAAATCCTTTTCCAAGTTCGTTAGCATTTCTTTCCTTTATTTTATGGTGGACACACACACAGATGACACGGACAAGAATACCGACATTGATGTTAGATATTGTTCCGAATTTTAAATAACAAAATAAGAAACTCGACTCGGTGGCGTAACAGTAGAGTATCAAGACTAGGGTTGCCACCTTTTTCTCCAAAATAAAGTACATAGGCTGCAAATGATAAGAAAATAAAGTACCCGCATGATTTTCAAATAAAGTACATTTTGTTTTAACAACTACCACCATACTAACACTATAATTTTAATTAGGAAAAAATATTGTAGGTAAGTATTGTAGTAGAATGTAGTACCTACCTACTTTACCGCAAGTACCTATTATCACGCTGATCACGCCTATTTAATTTTAATATGTAACATATGGGTTTTCGGTGGCATGCTTGCGGTCTACACTTTTAGTATCGCATTACTTTTTTTAATTGTGCATTATAAAGTATTTCCGCGTACTTTATTGTTCTCATAAAGTATAGAGTGCAAATGTACAATACTTTATTAAAAAGTATGGTTGGCAACCCTAATCAAGAGCGACTACGGCAAAGTGTATCAGGCGCAACTGCATCATCGAGGGACTAAATCCTCTGACGGGAGGTTTGTCTTCCAATGTGGAACAGACGAGCTGAGGACAGCGCACGATACATAGACGCAGCACATTAGCCGCCCTAGTGATCATTTTAGGAATCAAGTGCTAGCAAAGTACGTACAAACGAAAATTTGCTAGCATTCGGTTCACATTTCAGCCACCAGTTAGCGTGACAGTCTAGAAGCTTGATCCCTACATGCGGATTTGCCCTGCAATTACGTCAAACTGGACTTTGAAAGAACCTTACATTTATTTACATGTTTTTGAGGATGAGAGGACAGTTGAATTGGCCACTATCTCTAGATAGTCTCTAGAAAGTCTCTAGATCTACAGATATGCCTGTACCTATCTACTTAACTTTAGTAGCTAGCTGTAGTGACTATACTACACTGTCTTCTTCTTCCATCTCCTATCGGAGGTCGGTGATCATAATAGCCACTTGAGCCCTTCATATTGCAGCACAAAAGAGGGTAAGTGGGTCTGTGTGACTCATGTGAGACCAGCCAAGGTAAAACCGGCTAGATTGTTGATTCAATGTGTTCTGCGACGGACTGGCGCTTTGCGACCTGGTATTTAACCCTGTAGTAAGAGTCTGAGCAAAGTATTTGTCTTTGCTCATTGTGGCTAAAACATTGCAGTTTCCTCCTTTTCATGCTCAACGCACTGTACGATCGTAAATGGACATGATATATATTCAGGAGTTTTATTACTTAAAAAACCTCCATACAACCCACAGAGGTCATATCTATCGCATTTTTTAATTGACATCAAAATGAGGCCGAATATGCTGATAAAATTGAACACTTTAAATCACAGAACAAATAGATACTCTGTATATGCGATTGTGATTTAAATGTCCAAATAAGTACGCTGCCCTCGTTCACCCCACCTCCCTCAACATGTCAGTCTAATTATGAACCACACGCCAGGTGTCAGCGCTAATCAAAACTGCTCGCTGTAAAATTTAAAATAATTAAACATAAGTGGGTCAAAAGTTCTATGTCTCGAATAAATAAAATCTGATATACCGAAATGTTGTAAACGCGTAAATTGATTATTTTACTTGTTTTAATTGTACATTTACTAGTCGCTGGCGAACACGAAGTGATTTTATATTAGAAAATGTATTACCTAATTATAATTGGTCACGCAAGTTCGTAGAGAAATGAAAGCATTTATGTAAATAATTAATTGTGGTAAAGTTTTCACTTTACCGATAGATGGCGCTGACCTGAGCTCTATATTATCATGTAGTCTTATTCTTAGGGATTTATTATAGTTCCGATAAGCCTTGGATATTGTTTATTAACTGGTAAATTAATTACAAATCTAGGTTTGATGGGTAAAGTTACCATTATAAGTTATAGTTATAGTAATATGTGGTAGTTTAGAGTTATGTATGGAATATATTAAACTTAAACTTCAATCTTTAACATAACGAGTCTAACATTAAAAACCTGTACTTAGTTGCCTTTTTTTTGTTGACGCCGGAGAACACATTTACGTACGAGACCTAGATGCCCGGTCGGACAGGGCACTTGGAGTACCGTACCGACTAAATCACCCGGGGTTTAGACGGTATTGCAGTCGCTTGCCTTCAGCTGCTGTAATTGGACGGCCCTGGATCTATGGGCAAAAGGATCCCTCCAGCAACAGACTGGCCTCGGCGATAAGGCCCTACTTCTCCTCGGGGCACTGCCCGTCTCCCAGTCCCGGCGACAACGTCGTACCCAGCTGGTCCGAGTTCCCATCCCCGCCCGAAGCCAGCACGGAGGTGTTACTGGAAGCGCATTAAGTAGCGCCTCCTGCGCACCCTGTTCGTCGTCTGCAGGGTGTATTACGCACGATACCCGGAAGCCTGGGTGGCTCCCGGGCCTGTGTCGGGCTCGGCGTTTGAGTACGCCCCTACCGACTAAACCCCTGCGGGTACCTTCAGCCGCATTGATTGGAGGGCCCCGGATCTAAAAGCAACAGGGCCCTAGGGGTGTAGTTACCTACCTGACCTAGCATTAGTCATTACTCATTACTAATCTTATTATTTTACACAAAAATGCCTTAAGCTGTGGCGTACATGTATGTGCGTGATAACAAAATATTTCAACAAATTACTCAAAGTAGTAATTTAGATAACAATTTTAAAATAAAATAATGTTAATAAAAAAAATATTTTTATCAACTAATAAAAATACTTTGAATGTGATTAATTATAATATTAATTGTTTCTGCAATTAGAGTAGAAACAAATGTAGTTACATAATGTTGTTTGAAAATAATTACATTTTTATTTTTATTGCTAAAGGGGAAATACGTTTCATCCATTTGGTACCGACGGCCTCAAACATCCGTATATTCAGAAACGTTGAGAAAAAACACATGCAATATTCCGTACTTATACGATATTAGCTACGACTTACTAATAAAATAATGATTATAAACGTCACCAATAATATGTTATTGAAATGCTTTACTAGAAGCGTGTGTTCAACCGGCGCCAGATCCGGAAGGGAACTTAGAAAGGCTACAGCTCTGGCCCCCCTAAGGTTGAAGCCCCGGACCCCGCAATAGGTACATAAGGACCTTAAGGTCATTTTTGTATCCATATAATCCCGCTTCTAAACACCACGGTCTCCACGCCGCGCGCCCGGCAGAGCTCAGCCCGGCGCTGTTCCTCCCGCCTCCATGGGCCACCGGCTACTTACACACTGTCTTCAACTCACTCTGCCAAATACACTAAATGAAATAAAATTTAAATTATTTTACGAGGAAAGATAATAATTAATACGTTTAATGTTCATGCATTTAATTAATGTCTTGTAGCATAATTATCATAATATACGCCAAATTTGATTTCCGCAAAATTGTTTCAATTGTAATTCATTTGTATCCTCCTTTTGTGAACCAGAGGGTTTTATATTTTTGTTGTAGCGAGAGGCAGTTCCATTCTGCATTGCAGACGAAATAGACCAGTTTAAGATACCTACAGCATTCTAGATTGTTATTATTTGTTTTTAGCCCTCAGGGCGGAAGACGTCAACTTTCGTCTCACTGTGTTAAATGAAAATTTCGTTTTCCTCTTGTGTCGAACAGGAAAATAGTTTACTGTTGTCTTTATTTGCTTTGTTTTCTATTCTCTAAGATATATTTTTTAAGGGAAACCTTTAGCAGCGTTAGGCAAAAATATTATGAGTGCGTTTAACAAACATGTTTTATGTACTTGTATCTTCAATTACTATGCTAATTACGTATTTAAAGATAGGTTTAGGTCTTCACAGCTGTCAGCAGCGCCTATGACTGCCATTCATTGTCCAATTTGCCCGCGACTCCGACTGACTATACCACCATAGACATCCGCACAAAGGGTATACAAGAGCGTTGCCCTCCTTCCTCTTCCCACCTTCACGGGTCTCCGGCAACTTACACACAGCACTAAAACGCGACAGCACAGCTGTCACTTTACGCCAGTATCGTGTAAGAGGTACCTCCACGGTTTTACTAAAACAACATGTTGGACAAATAAATAAAAACTGACATTTAATAAGTTTTTTAGACTATTTCGATTCACAATTGGCCGCTAATACGAGTGGGACTTGATAATTTGTGCTTCATTCGCGGCCGTACAAATACTTATCTGTCGGTGTTTACACGTTTGATAAATACATATTCAACATTAGGAAGATGTAAGTACATACCTACCAGTTATTTCTACTAGTTTTCCAAACTTACTGTGTTATGTGCTGTGGTTTCACGTTAAATCTATCTTAAGGGCGTCGCCAGGGAGGATCAAGTGGGCCAGCTTTTTCTTTTTTTTTTCTCGCAGGGAAATGCATTTACGCACTGCCACCTTACCGAGGGTGAGGTCTCGAGGATGTGTGTGGGACTCCCGGATAAGCCGAATACCCACTAAAACCCCGCGGGTGCCATCGGCCGCCTATACTGAGGTGCCCCGGATCAGTCGGCAACAGGGTATCTCGGCGATAGGCCAGTCCCCCGTAAAGGACCGGACTTCTCCAAAATAGTGGGGCTAATCCGACAGAAGACGGCCAGCTACCCCGCTACTGCTGCTTCCTAGAGCTAAACCTCGTAATACAAGACTGCTTTCATTTGTAGTTGGATTTACCCTTGACTCATCCAACTCCCGCTCTCTATATCGTTCCCCCCCCCCTGGACCTTCTGCTGGCGACATCCGTGTAAGAAGGTTGAACTAGTTGTCGAAGCCTTCACTACTTACTACCGACGCCGATACACACCCGTATACAGGTTATACAGATACGCCGCCCTCCTTCCTCCTCTCCGTGGGCCACCGGCTACTTACACCGCACGGAACGCGACAGCATATCTTTTTTATGGTATAGGGGGGCAAACGAGCAATCGGAGCCACTTTCATGACTACCGACGCCCACAGACATCTGCATAGAGCCCTCTTATCCTCCCACCTCCATGGGCCACCGGCTACTTACACCGCACGAAAGACAACAGCACAGCTGCCACTTTACGCCGGTGTCGTGTAAACGAGAGGTACCCGGTCGTGCCGGCCCAATGACATGAGTTTATACTTGTTTGCCATATTTCCATATTTCATATCGTAACCCTAGCACTACCTATAGGCTACCTAAGACTACCTATAGGCTGTACCTAACCTACCTATAGTATATAGGCTGTACCTAACCTACCTATACCTATAGTATAGTATCTAGTACCTAAGACTACCTATAGGCTGTATTAAATAGTTTCTTTAGGATCGCAGCTCAGTTCCTACCATCGTACAATGCAGCAACAACTCGCCAAAATTTCAAAGCTCGTACAACCTTCATGATCTAGTAACGAGTGCCACGCTTATTGCATGCAGCAGAATTAGTCCGGCACGACCGGGGAGGTACCTCTCGCTTGCTCGACACCGGCGGAAAGTGACAGCTGCGTTTCGTCCAGTGCAGCCCTTGGAGGTGGGAGGAAAATGAAGGGCGACGCATATTATGTATAACCACTGTACGGATGTCTATTGGTGTCGGTACATGACTACCGAAGTCATGAAAAAGCTTCGACAACTTACACTATAATTTTTATTTTTTTTTTTTTTG
>LUGF01059760.1:146241-156676 GCA_001625245.1 Calycopis cecrops
TCTTATTTAGCGCGCCACTATATTTTGTACTTTTTCGAAAGGTCCACGTCTGAGTATCTAAACGCTTTCGAAAAACGTTTTACATTTATTTTGTCGCCGCGGACGGACGTCGAGTTCGCTATGGTAAATTGGTAATAATTCAGTTCATTACTGAGTAATTTCGAGTTGGAATATGGGTTAACGTTAAGGGAATGATGTGATAGTGAATTGTTGACACAGTGATGGTTTTCGAGATGTTTGTTTTGTGCTAACTGTGAGTTAAACTATTTTGTTTGTCTACTATTTGTGTTCAGTGCATTCCGTTTGTGAAAGTACGACAGAATTGTGTTTTTGTGTACTTGGAAGCCGACAACTTGTTATACATATGTATCTCCGTGGGAAACGAATGTTCTTGGATCACAAATCTCTCCTATTCCCGTAAGTATGCCTTATAAAAAATATTAACTCGATTATTAAATTAATTTCGCTGCTCAGACTGTCAACAAATAATTTATAGCTACGTACAGACCGACTAACAATCTTACACAAATACCGAGACTAGTTCATCAATCATATGTTTCAGTCCAGTGATATCCAACAAAATTGTTTTGGTGTAAGACCATTCTTAACTAAACATAGTTGGTCTACTTGTGTAGTAGCTGATACAACTGCTTATTATTTAAAATTATGATATGATAAGTAAATGTAAGGATCTGTCCTTTATTTCTTACTCTAAGCAGTAGTGAATAACTGTAGAGAACCGCATAATCTACCATATTACTACATTACATTGTAGTTGTACTACAATGTAGCTAAGAAAGTATCTAAAAAAGCCCTAAATATTTTGTCTTCTACTTGAAAATATTTAGTATTTTTGCTCTTAGGAACACAGACTGAGAGTTGCATGCCGGTTGGGATAGCTGCAGTAATCAATTAATATCTACAAGGATTGATAAGCAAGAGATGCGCCTTGTTTACCATTAATTATTAGATATTGGAAACAAACTGACATTCAGATTCCACAGAAAAGTTTTCTTGTTAATTAAAATGTCATTATAGAAATTGGATTTTACTAATACCAATACCAGTTTGTGTTGTTATTCAACCTTGCTAATAACTTACTGTTCTTGTTTTAAATTTGTATACAAAAACTCAGATTTATTGCTAGGCATAGGTAAAGTTAGCTAAGCCTTTCTGTATACCTCTTCTATTCTCGCTGGCCATATTTCCACAGCCATACCTATGGAAACTAGCCAACTGCGCAAGAAATTTTAGAAAGAAATCAGGCTCAGCTCAGGCAAGTTCATGTATCAGCCCTCCAGGATGTAGATATGAACTTCTTGACTTTGGGCTATTATTAGAAATTAAGAGATACACTATATTTTCTGGCATCAGACTCCAGGATGTCACTTTAATGAATTTTATATTGATATATGACTTTTTTCTTAACTCAATTTAATTATATTCTCAATTCAATCATAATAATTTGACCAATAATCTTCCTTGATGACCTTCTATGACTTAATTGGCCTTAATTGGGGTATTAAATTAATCTTATATAATATGGTACAATAATTTTGGAATGGAAAGTCTTCATTATAATAATCCAAATTATGATAGTATGATTTCGAATGGAAACTATAAAGGTGAAATGAATTTAATAATTAATTTCACTTGACTTCCTCAATCATTGCAAATGGAGTTTATTATGTTTTTAGTGATCATAATTTACAGATTTAATCTGGCTGATTAGATGTACAGTCAACATCAAAAGTGGATTAGCAGATTTTGATTTTCAATGATACCTCTAGTAAATTCTCCAATCCAGGTGATAAAAGTAATTTGGGGGTAAGCTGATTGACCAAACTGCTCATGTCATTCTATATAACTTTTTTAAAGTATTTAATCTGTTTAGATACTTTTGATGAAGACTTTACATTAAATACATAAAATTTTGAGAAAATGTATAAATAAATCCGTTCTGTAGATTTTCAAGGGTAGCATAAGAAAGAAAATTAAACCAACAGTTTTAATGTACAGTACAGTATTAATGTTTGTAACATTCACAATAATTATGACTTCTGTTGCCTGTTTACTTTCTAATTTGTACTTTTAACCTTCAATACCTAACTTTAAGATGGACTGCAATTTATCAAATTGATACTTAGTAATTGATATTACTTATTAGTATTTTTCCAAAGATTTTTATTAAATTTATGGATGTTTATCAATTATTCAAACTGATATATCATATAAGTTGTATAATATATATAAGTATAACATTTCAAAAACATTACAAAATGAACAGAAGAATAGAAAATAATTATTTATACAAACATTTTTAATTTAAAAAAAAAATTGGAACTAATAAAAAAGAATAGCTTGAGGGTCCCAAGAGTTTATGTAAATGGGAGCTTATTTATTAGTCCTAAAAATATTTATAAACAAATTAATTATCATTTTTTATTAACATTTACCACTTGCCCTTAGTAAATTTAATATTCAGTATATATTAATAAGTTATACTCATATTTATATCTTATTTATTATCCTACTTTCACTATCACTGTCTTCTAAGTGCAGGGATTACGACATTATGTTTTCTATTAATTCTCATATGCCACAAACTACTGCTAGGAGTGACAACAAAAAATATATTTTATTGTGCTTTTATGAACCAGCATTTACAATTTTTCTGGTTATTTAATAAATTAAATATATTTCCTGTTCAATCTAACCAATATCTAGTAAAAGGCTCAGATAATTCTATATTGTATAATATTCTAAGCACCTAGTTATAGTTATGAAACCTTTATAAGTTTTTTATTGGTCTAAAGTATTGCTGGGAGTGAGAGTAGCCAGTGGCGTGCTGAAGGAGAGGCCTATGTCCAACAGAGGACTGCATTATGGCTGATGATGATGATGATGATGATTGCTGTGAGAGCTTCGGAGGGCAGGAGAGCTATCCCTCTTACATATCGATATCTACATGACTAAGTATTGTAACAAATTTGTAGGGTTGAGTTGTACGCGAATAACATCACCATCATCAAAATAATGTTTAATAACCTGAGTAATTACATTAAGACAAAGCTGACAATCATCATATTATGTAAAAATCAATACACAATACATAGATATATATAAACTCATCAAATATTATCCACGTTCTGACGAGGTCAGGCATTAAACATCAAAAGTCAAAATGGGACGTCATAAAATAATAGTTAATGGCTGTACGCAACACAATACGTTGTGATAATGTAATCTATAGTAAACATATTTTGAGACTTTGAATTATATTAATAAATAGTTGATTAGTCAACAATTATTATTCACACAATTTAAATGCTGATAAGCCTTTTGGATAGGTTATTTGTTTTTCATAAACGTACATAGTCGTTTTTATTTGTAGTACAAGAGGACAAGTGAAACTAATTCCATACAACCGACGCCCATAGACATCCGCACAATCGCCATGCACATGCGTTGCCTTTTTTACCTCCTTCCTATGAACCACCGGAAACTGATAAACCGGTCGGTATTATGCGAGCGAGAGGTACCTCCCCGCTCGTCCCGTTAATGCAATGCAGTCTGGCACTACCTCTTATGATATGACAGTGTATGCGGTATTAAGAGGTAGTGTTCCCACGCCACCGGGGCAGCTCGCTCTCATGACCCCGGCGCAGAGTAGCTGTGCTGTCCCGTTTTGTGTGGCTCGGTGGTGGTGCGAGTTTCCGATGGATTATTGAACGGAAGCATAGCCTAAAAATGATGCAGTCGTTTAGCTCCAATGCTATCAGTCGTAATGAATAGATCCAACTGCTTATACATAAAAAAAATCTTATATCTTAATTACGGGAGCATCATTGCTAGAACGTACGACTCGTGTCCAGCGACGGATATAGGTGAGGCTATAGGGCCTTAAAATCATTTTTGTACCTTTAAAGGGCCCCCCGTCTCAAATCCAAGGCCTCCAACCCCCGGGCCCTCCAGGGCTTAATCCAGCGCTGATCGTATCATCTAAGAGGACATTGTGTAGATTCTAGGCCCATCGAGTATCGGTGTCACTTTTTCACAGCGTTATCTCCTAGAGGTACCTCTCCCGTCTTGTCGCCCCAATTCGCCTGTACAAAAGTAGCGTCGAGAGTTCGATGGGCAAAACGTTTTGAGGTCATCTAGTCTCTAGATGTAAACTTCCTCCAGGACTCCAGTGGTGTTCGTACAAATGCACATTCAATCTCATATTAATTTGGGTTTGCGTTAAACGTAGAATGGGGTCTTTTTTAATAGCATAGGGCAAACGAGAAATTGGAGCCCTCTTCACGACTACCGACGCCCATAGACATCCGCATATAGGCTATACAAATGCGTTATCCCCCTTCGTCCTCCCTCCATAGGCCACCGGCTACTTGCACACCGCACTAAACGCGACAGCACAACTGTAATTTTACGCCCGTTTCTTGTAAGCGAGAGGTACCTCCCTGTGCAGTGTAGCACTACCTCTTACAAAAAGAAGGGTGAAAGAAGTTTATTCCATTCCAGAGTGGACTTTACCCCATTAAGGTTCCAGCCCCATCTATATACGCGCGGATGTGCGCCAAACAACTCTGACGGCTTGTTTTCCCCTCTATGCCCCTCAAATAAGCATGACAACTTATTATAAACTAGCTGCGCCCCGCGGTTTTACCCGCGTAAATTTCGATATCGTGGAAAATCATCCCATGGCATCCCATAGGAACATTTTTTCGGGATAAAAACTACCGTATGTGTTAATCCAAGTTACCCTCTAATCTCTATGTATGTGCCAAATTCGGTTCAGCCGTTTTCGCGTGAAGGAGTAAGTAACAAACAAACATACAATACATATACAACATACAAACTTTCGCATTTATTATATTAGTAGGATAACCGACCGAGCCGATCCGTGCAAACTTCGTTGGCCGTCAAAAATGATTAAATCATAACCTATGTAACTTCTTTTAATGTACATTTACTAAGTAAATACATAACACTAATATACACCTGCAATAGATTTATATTAGTGAAAGACTGGTTAAAATGGGTCGGTAAATAGTTTCGAAGCCTATTCGATGAAATCAAACAAAAAATTCTTTCCTCTTTGTAATGTTAGTGTAGTTATTGAATAATTGTATATTACAAACTTAGTGCAGGCGAACGCACTCATTTTGTATGTTATTGTTTGTAATATATCTCTCTAATATAAGTATAAATTAGAGATGTACTACTAATACTTTGGCCGACTAGCCGACTAGTTGACCGACGTCAACTAATCGGCCCAGCCGACCGTTGTGCACATAATATGTATTTTTCAATTTTACATCTAGTGGGTTTATAGTTTAACTACTTTACACGATTTTTGTACATAAAATGAAACTTATGGGTTATTGTTTTAGACATTGTAACACAGAGAAAAATAAGTATAAAATACAGTACATTAAATTTTTGAGATATTCTACTGCAGAATTTCCTAGATTCCTGAAATATTTACAATCATGATACAAGTCAAATCGCAAATTTTTTATTGAATTTTCTATAACTTTACAAACACCATGGCAAACATTGTGGAAAAAAAAATAACATAAGATCGAACGGCTGAAAAATCTATATTTATCCACATTTAGGTGAAAAGTTCCCGAAAACCTGAAAACCCAATTGGAACATCGAATTTTGGATTGAATGTCTAAAACTTTTTGAATAAAAATTAGTGATTTCCCCAATTGTATATAAAAATATCAAAATTTGTAAAGTGTAAACTAGTGTTATCTTTAGAGTTTCTTATGTAATTATATCATTAGTGAAACATGAGAATAAAATTGTATGAAATGGCAACATTTATAACCTCTTAGTCTCTTGTATACTTTCAGTTCAGATTTATGTTCTTTGTTAAGGAGTAAACTCTAGCCGCGGCTCATTGGCAAAACTAAATTATTAAGTGTGACGTAAATTATAGATGGTCTACTCTGTTAGGTAACTAATTAAGAAAATTATTAAACAATCAAAATTGTGTTCAATGTAATTCAGTTTGCATACAATTTATGAAGAAATACCTAAACAGTAAGGAGGCGGATAGTCGGCGGTCTTTGCCGACTATCCGCTACTACTAGTTTTGCTAGTCACCGACTAGTCGCCGACTACTAAAGTGGCCGACTAGTCGGAACATCTCTACTATAAATTGTTAAGTTTTATATGTTTCTTTATCTGATTTGTTAGCTTTCGCTAGTATCCATCTAGGTCTCCGGGAAGTTCCCCTAAATATACCTCATTTGTCGAAGTCGGTTCAGTACTATTCCGACTATCAAACATATTTTTTTTATATCTTATACTATTTAGGAAAATGCGTAATGTAATTACTCTGATATCTAATGACGTGCTTAAATGATATGCGCGTGTTTTTTTTACAATTTCCAAAACAAGTTTCAAGAAATAGTGATGACCCGTAAGAACAGCCGCAAACTTATCTATGACCTTTTATCATAGAAATAGCCGAAACGTAGATAAAGTAGAGTAAAAAATATGTTTTATCTAGTAGGTGAAGCTATTTTATAGACGCATGTATGCTGCCACGTTTAATCACGGATCAGCTCAAAAATGTCCTGAGTGCCCGCGTGGGTCTTTTCACCCGTCAGAGCCACGACAGCGCCGAAGCCATTTACGGCGCGCGAGCGTCCACTGACGTCACAGTTTGCTGAAGAACCTCGTGGTTTCTCTGGCCATGATAATACAATTAGCTATTACAAACATTCTCATATCGGAGTGCATCTCTTCCACTGCGGGAGAGCGGAGGTTCCAAACATGAAGAGCTCTCGTAGCACTCCGATGCAGCTGTATTGAACTATATATCTCCTCGCTGCCACAGCAAATGTTGAGGTCGGAAAAGAAGAAAATAATGAATGAATTTTTGTCCGACCTAGGACGGACGGACAGTGTTATTAGGATTTTTCTGTCTACATAAATAAATACAATTGGAGTGTCTGTTTGATATAATTAATCAATTTTTCTCTATCTATCTGTTTGTTTGCTCCGAGTGATTTCTGCAACGGCTGGATCGACCGCAGGTCGCTGATATAATAAGGAGTAGCTTAGGGTACTTTATTCTGCTGCCTCTGTGGTACCTGAGGCTATGCCGGACAGGGCTACCCAGCTTGGGGGGACAGGCCAGAATAAGAGCAGCTCAGCTGGAGAGTCCTCCACCCGGTCCTCGGACCAGCTGACGGCGGAGTGGATTACAACGAGTGGCAGGTCCGTTTTAGACATTGAAAAGAAGGAAAGAAAAAAGAAAAAAAAAACATTTCTGCACGTAAATGTGCAATCTAAGCTGAACCACAGACAACCGTATAATTGTAACATTAAGTGTATCTCTCTCCCAAAAATATCCTATTATCTGTATTAAAACATAATATTTGTAATGGCGCTTGCATATTTGTAAATAAACTTTATTTTCACCGTCATTATCTTGTTAAAGATAAATTTTATTTTGACCGAATTTATTATCAGCGCAGGAGGATGACTCAATATATTGCATAGGTCACGAACGAGCGTTTGGATCTCATGGTGATACGTCGTTTGTAGTACCACAAACATCCGCAACACGCTTGGCATATGCATATTAAGAAGAGGTAGTGCCATGCTGCTTTGTAGCCGCATTGGGCGGGCCCGACCGGGATGGCACTTCGCGCTAACATGAGACCGGCGTAGTGTTATGCTGTCGCGTTTGGTTTGGTGTGCGAGTTTCCGGTGGTCCGTAGAGGAGAATGAGGTGGATGAAGGCAATTGGCTGCGCTCTAGGAAAGTATGCATAAGTCCGGTAGACTAGACGCCCCCTAGTCTTCGACGGGGCAAGCGCCAACTCCCGCCCCGCCCTAGATCCGGCCCTGCGTGCTGTGCTACATGTAGCATGTTTGCTGACCTGCCAAATGCGGAAAAAAAAATTTAAAAACCCAGTTTGCTAAATCAAAATTAGTCTCCGTCTAGTTTATTTCCGCGCAACGTTGCAATTCGGCCTTCGCGGTGAGCGGTGCGATTTTTCCAAAAGTTTCCAACGCAAAAAACTTGCTGACGCGGCGCCGTGTCAAAAAACGTGACTGGTGAGTTCTTTAAAACTAGTAAACTGTTTGTATGGGGCAGTGGTTGTGTTGTACTCGATTTGGACCGGCGCGATTGGGAGAAAAACGTCCCACATGAAGGCAAATAAGGGCTATGCGTTACCCGCTGTGTGGGAGGACCCTTCCCCCAAAGGGACGGATCCTCACTGACGATATTATTTATATTATTTTCTTAATAAATAGGGCTTGTCCCAATTTAAAGATAAATGAAATGGAAAAACCGGTCAAGTGCGACTCATACTATCGCATGGGATCCATACCAACGAAGGGTATACTCGTAAGTAGGTGTCTCTGCGACATGTTTTTAACAGAAAATATAATAACTTGGTTTTTTCTTAGCGTTTGTATGAAGGACAAAGTTATTGCGTTTTTTTTAAATGTATTATTCCTCAAAAACTAATAATGATATCTCGCTTAAACCAATTTTCGTTGAAAGTTTCCATTGAGATCTACAGCATAATATAGTAAATTTTTAGATTTGTCACTCTCTTATTTTAAAAGTTAGAGGGGGACGACGACGACGACACTTATTTTCCCACTTTGGAACCGTCTATCCTTCAAACAATTGATTTTGACGAAAAATCTTGGGACCCGTCGAAATTAAGAAGGCCTCTGCATCAGACTACTGTCGATAAGCTTGAGCCCACAATTACATGTGATCTGACACATTTCCTGCCCCCTACGTGTTATATAATTGGTAATACATAATCTACCTACATTCATAATATAGTCGGTCCTTTATTGTGCGACAATTGATACTAACAACTGGCAAACTAGTCTAGACTATAATTCTTTTCAAAGCTAAGAACCTTACTCAATATTAAATAAAAATACTCTTTTATTTTCTACTAGCTACACCCCGCGGTTTCACCCGCCTAAATTTCGATCCCGTGGAAAATAGAAAATCATCCCATGGCAAATGTGTTAATCCAAGTTACTCTCTATGTGTGTTCGAAATCATGAAAATCGGTTAAGCAGTTTTTGCGTGAAGGAGTAACAAACAAACGAACAAACTTTCGCATTTATAATATTAGTAGGATTTACAGTATTTTTTATCTCTATACAGTATGTAAATACATGTATAAAATCTCTTTAATAATTATGTAAAAATTATTTTCCTCCATTAACTTTATGTTTATTATTATATATGTTTTATTGTACATTAATAGTTGGTAACTTGTCACTGGCGTTATGAAGACGAATGTAACCACATACAGGCAGTAACATGAATATTCATACATACGCTGTAACACACCACACCTCCCAAAGCAGCCGGATAAATAAAAATAATGAACAGGTCCTTATTACATAAAACTATTTCTGTATTTTTAGACGGACGACATTTTTATAATTATCTGCATAATAACTTTGCATATTTTCATCAACGCCATTAAACAAATGTTTGGAATTCAAAATGAGACTTGTTTTGAATATCAAAACCGGAGCGAGTCGGGCTCGTTTGTGAAGGGTTCCGTAGCAAAATAACCTGTTTTGTGTTTCACTAATAGTAAAACACCAAAATTTGTTCTAGGTATTTTGGTATTTTGCTGAAAGTGCCGACATATTTAATGCAACAATCTCAATTTTCTGCAGGGTTCGAAGGATATATATCAATGGATATATATCATGATATATATCCGATATATATCCGATATATATCCAATGAATTTTTTGTGATATATATCAAGATTTTATAATTATTTTTCGGTGTTTTCTACTCCAACGCCATCTAGATTTGCGAAATAGAAATACTACATTGATAAAAGCGAGAGGCACTAAATTAAACTACCAATACTATAAACTTATTAACTTTTTTTAATCGTTTCGGATTAATTATCAGTAGGCACAATGAAAATCCGAAACTAATAAAAAAAAGTTTATGAAAAGTATAGGAAAATATAACTGATACAAAGAGGTGGTGACATGACTCACGCTGCATGCGTGCATGTAGCTGAATTGTGCCGGCACGATCGGGGAGAACTCTCGCTTACTTAATATCAGCGTAAAGTGACAGCTGTGCGTTTCGTGCAGTTTGTAAGTAGCCGGTGGCCCATGGAGGTGGGAACAGTAAGGAGTGCAACGCATCTGTATGACCTCTATGTGGATGTCTACGGGTGTCGGTAGTCATGAAAATGGCTTCGACTGCTCGTTTGCCCCATTATACTATAAAAAAATACTTTTTTTCAAAAAGTTCAAAGAAGACCGAAATCTTCATATAGGGGGCATAACGCGACAACCAACATTAGCCCCCTCCGACGTCGGGGCCGTGCAATGAGGCCAGGTTCCCAGCCTGACCTCTGGTCTGTGTTGAGGTACAAGTTGGAAGCCTC
>LUGF01059760.1:201937-226843 GCA_001625245.1 Calycopis cecrops
GCCCCGCCGATGATGAACATACGAGCCTGAATAACACTTGATGCCTACCTAGAACCTCTGAATAAAAAACCATTCGTGTTTGAAAATTCTTAATGGTCTTTCGATTTCGAAATTAATTCGTCCAGAGTGGAATTATTAGGAAATTTGTTCGCGTTTAAATATTGGTGTTCTAATTTCAAAAACAATTCATCCATGTGGAAAATAAAATTCGAAATAGGAACGCCGTTAAAATATTTGTCAGAGAAATTCGAATTCCGAACGTGTCCTTAAAATTCGAATATTATGTTTGGAATGAATATTGTAAATATAAAATATAAATACTCCGCGCAGTAGTTGTAAGTTGTTAGATGTTAATTAATTATAGACAAAGTATGAATTATAGTTTAGCTAACGCAATTATTTGTGTATATTTTTATATAAATAATTATATATTGTATAAACGTAAGTTTCGTGTGGCCGAAGAGATTGTGTTCGCGCTAAGTTATTAGTCTCTGACAATTATGCTATTATATATTTACACATAGAATTATAAATATAAATATGACTTATGTCTATGTTCAGTCACGAGCAATAATATATATACACTTAAGTACCTTGTCATAATTTGTATTTTTGAAATTCCTTAATATTGCTTTTACTTGTCAAAGAAAGTTATTGTGACAGGGTACTAAAGTGTATACATATTATTGCTCGTGACTGTTCATTAAATTCATATGATATAGCTATGGATATACCAAAGTTGAAAGCCTTAAGGTGATTTCGTTTTTCTCATTTATTGTATTTGAATGAATGAATAAGCTATTTTATTTTGTTCATTCATTCATCATATTATATTTATTCATAATTGCACTATTTACGCTAATGTGTGTCTATTATTTATTCCCAATACAATTCCTCCAAAACCCACCAATAAAAAAATCTGATAAAAACCCACAGTGGGTCCCACCCACGAAAGTTATATAAAATAAATGTTTTTTATTATAATAGAATATTAGCTTGTTGATAGATATAATAAACTATATATTTTTATTTGATAGCTAGTTAATTAGTTAGTAAATTAAATAATCATGTATAAATAACAGTACTGATATACTTTAAATGTATGTAAAATGTTTGTATGTCTAAATAATATATGCGTATATCGTAAGATAAATAGGAAATGTATGAGTAAGCAAATCGTTTGATACGGCAAGTCCTGGGACGGGTACAAATGACTATTGTAATACAACATTGATGTCGCGCTTGCAGTCATTAATTGTAATTGAGTGTCTCACGGTGGTTTGTGATGACTTTGTGATTGACATATGAAAAATTGCAGCGATACGTGATGACTTACAGATACTTGTAATATTTTAGTCTAAAGTCACCAAAAAGTCAGTTCGAAAATTTTGACAAGTCGTCACGGGTTACGGTAAGGGTCAATTCACACCAAAAGCGCGGCGAAGCGCAGCGAAGCGAAGCGCAGTTTATGTGTCATATGAATTTCAACTTTATAATAATTACTATAATACTTATTATCGCATGAGAAACTCGAACGAGTCGCGCGGATTCCCGCGACTGCGCGAGAATTCGCTAGAATCTAACTACAGTAATGAAAATAAAGTTTAAATATACATGACACTGAAAGTGCGCTCCGTTTCGCTGCGCTTCGCCGCGCTTTTGGTGTGAATTGAGCCTAAGTCATCACTATGACATAGATTGTCATTACGGTCATATATTGACATTGTGATGGCCTACAGTGACCGTGATGATTTAGTCACCTGTGAAAATTGTAGTGATCTATCTGTAAGGACTCAGAAATATGGAATTCGAATTTATTGAGTGATTTCTTAGTGTAATGTTATTACAGTCATTGCTAGGAAAAGCTAATAAGTCATCACAGGTGCCCTCTGACGTCAGCGACGCTCAATGACTTGAATTACAATAACTTGTTTGTATCCCAATGACTTTGTAGCTCCGTCGTAAAATGTAAATATATTGTTAAGCAAATATATTATATTATAGCCGACCAAATCTTATAATAAAATTGTTTAATGTTAGCCACATTATTATTGTTTGATAATAATATAGAGTGTGTATTATAATTTATTGAGAGTTTCATATAGAGATGACGTTAGAAGCCGTATGAAGTAATATTGTTTTTTCACGATGCGTATAAGAATGGTGTTACTGCAATAAGTCCGAGGAGATCGAATAGATTCTTGTATTATTCTAATACCATATACAATACACACAAGGTGCGTGTTACTTGATACAGAAGTTTCGAGCGTAATATAGGTATGAACAAAGGGTAAAAAAATACACATCGCTTTAGTTATCAGAGTTTGTAGACGGTATGTCTCAATAAAAATTTTCCATTACACATTAAGGTTTTAAACTGTTAGTTTCAATTGTGTAATAAAGTGATTCAAGTGATTCATTATACGAGGATGATAAAAGCTAGAGGCGTTAAATGAAACCACATATTTAGAGTATCATTTCCAGGTTACACAACAAAAATCAGAACAATTGGGGCAATAGTTTAGCAATAGGAATTTTTAAAGTTTTTTCTTACATCGTAAACGCTATATCCTCAGCTGATCTACTACTATGGTCGGTCGGGGTCATTCTCCCCGTACGAGGTTGCCGGTGGCTGTACGTGCCGGTACAAAGCATGAATATTTTTTTTTTCGCTATTTAACTTCTTTGAAAAAAGTATTTTCGTATACTTGTCGTTAACTTGTTTTTAATAGTTTCGGATTAACTGTAGGTACTTATAGTACATATTGTGGTTTAATTTCACGTCTTTCGCTTTCATCAACCTTGTATAGGGTATCCACTTAAACTATTTTTTTTTTATTTCTGGGCTAAATATATGAACTTAGAAACTATTGCAATGGATCCTACTGCTTATGTTAAACAAACAAGTTTCGCCTTTTATATCAAGTAGATATCTTGTGTGTTCAGTTTTATATGAAACTGATGCTTATAATAATATTCCATTTACTTTATAACATATAAAAGATATATTTTAGAATTTAAACAATATAGAGTAACTTATAATCTGTTTCTGTTATATTATATATGTTCTATGTTTCTTTTTTTTTAAATCGTATAATATGTAGTGACGTTTTTGAATTTGTTATTTTTAATTATTTTTATGTGTCGTAAATTTATTGAGTGTAATGATAATTTAGTTTATTTGGTATATAAAAATAGTGATCTATTAATGAAAGAAATAACGATAGTATTATTTTTATTGTGTTGGTAGCACTGTTGCGGCAGAATGTGTATAAAATAGTGCGTATGAAGAGGGAGACGGCTGGATAGTGATGTCTCTGTCACGAGACTAAAGCTGACTATGAAATGTTTATGGTTTTATGGCGGCCTTGCCTAGTCCTCACTGATCAATAATATTGCAGGAAACAAGGGGGAGAATTAGATTTCTCCCCTACTCCTATCCCTCTACTCCTTTGCAATGTGTTTGAAGCGTTATGCCGCGACAGTTGCCCGTCGTCGGCGTCGTCGGCGTCGTCGGCGTCGTCGGCGTCGTCGGTGTCCGTCGACGCTCGCTACTCAATGTAATAAGTTGATATTGTATCCACCGGTTATTAGGTACCTTTGGACGGGCTTGGATCGGCTGCACTTGCACGTTAGACAGACGCTAGCCCATATGACACTCCATTCTATTGCCTTTTCGTACAGTTGAGATACACACACTTACACAACAGTTTGTTACATCGACCTGCTATTAATTATCTAAAAGATAACCGTTTTCTACTGTGTTAGGTATTTGCCTATGCCTAAATAATATGTTGATTGACATTTTTTATTATATATTAAAACACACATGTTCCCAGTTGCGTATAGCAATATGAAATTTATTTATCGAGCAAAAAGAACGTATCGTAAATCGAGCGATGCCGCTCGCATGCGCTGCACGCCTCGACCGCTTTAAGTCTCTTCGCCATGTATCTTTTGATTTTATTTCGTACTATTTACAGTCTTATTGCCATGAAAATAAACTTGATTTTAAACTTGTTAATTTTAATTAATTATTATCAACGCTGCCATTTCATTTAAACCGGAGTGCGTCTGTCTGCACGTCGCCTGTCGGTCCGAGCCCTAACCGAAAATAATACAAATTAAAGAGATTTTTACCGTTAAGTATATTTTAATTATTTTAGATTTAATTAGTATACTCTGTCTACAATCCTGTACGTTTAGATTGAGAAATATATTCTAATGAACAGAAAAATCATATCAAAGTTAACTCTATACTCAATACTTTGATTATAACATTTTTTTTACTTTTTCATTATAAAATTCTATTAATATACTATGGAATGTTTAAGTAATGAGACAGACGGTAGTAAACAAAATAAAATATTCGAAATATTTTTAGCTATTATCAGAAATATTTGACATCAAATACAATTTTCTATTCATTATTATACAATTCTCAATCTAAACAGCCTTACACAGCTCATAGTATAAACATGTCGAGTTTCAACGCTATAGATATTTTAATCTAACAAATGAATTCATTTTTTTATCCGTTGTTTGCGCGAATGTTTCAAAAACTAATGTTACAATTATGAAATTATGATGCAAATGAAACTTATTCAACTTGCATACTTGTAACGAATATACAGACTATGAGGCTAGCTGAGGCGAGAGAAATTACATATACTACGCTAACGTAGATATACTGCATTGGCGTATTAGATGTAGCTGAAAGTAATATAACAAGGGTCTGATAGACCAAACATTTTGTCTGTAAAAAGGTTTAATTTTTTTTTAGTCACTGTAATATCCACGGTGTATGAAAACGTGTGTAAGGGATTGTTTAAATGTCGGGAGGTCGGCCCTCCGCAGCTTATTTCTTATGTTCTGTCCAATCGGATGTCTCGTACCAAATTCTCTTTATAACTTTAATTTATTAGTTAAGTTAGTGTTGTTATTCACTCATAGGTTACGTTTTGTTATATTTATGTACCCGACTTGCGTGTGCGGGGTCGCGACGGTGGTTTGTGTCCGGCAGTTTATTTGTTTCAACAATTTCAGAATGTGTATTATATTGGCTACTATCTAAATAAAATATAAGGGCGAGAGCACACACGCTGCTGCAGTCAAACGCTACGCAGCGGCGATCGGCGATTTTGCTACTACGTCGATGCTGCATCACGATTTAGCGACTCTCTCGTTATGTCGCGGCATCGGAATCGCGCGTTTTAGCGACAGCTCCGATGTTCGATAGACAATACTTGCGGTTTGCGACTAAATGGCCGCGTTCGGCGTTTTAAAGTGTGCGGTGGGGAGCACGGCTAAATCGCCGATCGCCGATCTCAAAGTGGCATGTGTGCGCTGGCTCCAAAATAGAACACAAATACAAAGAATAAATAAAATTAAAAGATTGAAAAATAATAATGACCAATAAACTGCACCTATTTTTTTTAACGCAATTTTTTTATTATCGCGGATAACTTTGATGTGGACGGATACATTTTGCATGTGAGGGGTTGCGATTGTTGCGTGCGCGCCTGTAGCGAGCCCGCGGACCCGAGTCGAGCCGAGGAGACGTTTAATAAACAGCTGAAAATTCATTTGTTTTATTTCTGATAACTATTTTGTAAGCTGTAGTGCACGAGACCGGCGTGAAGTGACAGCTGTGCTGTCGCGTTTCGTGTGGTTTGTGAGTAGCCGGTGGCCCATGTAGGAGGATGGATGGCAACGCATCTGTATAGCCTCTATGTAGATGTCTATGGATGTCGGTGTTCATAAAATTTCTTCGGTTGCTCGTTTGTCTTCTTAAAAAAGGATATGTCTTTTCTTATATCTCTTAACAATAATGTACAAAGTTTCATTATGATCAGTTGTGGGAGTTGAAGCTTAAATCACTCGCACACCTAAACACAATCAATAAAAATTTACGTTCACATTTATAATATTAGTAGAGGTAAGTCCTTACCTGTTACAGCTGATGGAGTGTATTTCATTTCTTGGTTGGAAGATAAATAAGGTTTATATACAACTGCCATTACTTATTAATTAAATTTTATATACAGGACTCCATTACTCATCGTATATATAACATTTTTTATATAGAGGGTAGTTAAAAAAATCCTTATAAGAACTAAGCGTACGTAACTACGCTACTTGTAGTAAGAAGTTATGCCATGCTGTAGTTTGGCGGACATCATATCCGTCGTGTGTGCCATGTCCGACCGTCGTGACATGACAGCTTCCTGTCGTGTGTCGCGGTTTGCGAGTTTCTCGTGGGGTCACATCTTTGACCACCGGCTGGCGCAGTGGTACAAGAGCTCGTGTAAGCGGAGCATGTTGCGCCAGGGGTCGCGGGATCGAATACCGCCTAGGCCATGGATATTTATCTATGTATTATAATATCTATGTATTTCTGTAATAAAAAAAATTGAATATGTAAAATTTCTTAAACTTATAAAACATTAAAATTAATATATTTCGTTGTCAAGTACGGTACTAGAGAACTTGTGTTACGAGTACTAGTAGTACTCGTAACACAACTTAGAGCCAGTTCACACGGCGCGTTGCGTCGACGCAGCGCTGCGATTGCGTTATTTTACATACAAATAACCTAAGTGTACACACGGCGCGTTGCGTCAGCGTTGCGTCGACGCAGCGCTGCGATTGCGTTATTTTACATACAAATAACCTAAGTGTACACACGGCGCATTGCGTCAGCGTTGCGTCGACGCAGCGCTGCGATTGCGTTATTTTACATACAAATAACCTAAGTGTACACACGGCGCGTTGCGTCAGCGTTGCGTCGACGCAGCGCTGCGATTGCGTTATTTTACATTGGGCGTTGGTGTTCACTTTACATCAGGTGACCTAACTGCTCGTTTGCTTCCTATGCTATAAAAAAATAACCTAAGTGTACACACGGCGAATTAAGAACCGTGCAGCGCAGAGATACAAAAAAATACAAACTTTTTGACTAAATTATTTATTACTTAATTATTACAATTATAATTAAAGCTAAAACTATGAGAACAGATCGATGCTAGATCTAATTATGCGCGACGTGTGCTCGAGTCTTCAATCGTGGACTTCGGTAGGCACGTTCCCGCTGAGCTTGCGCCTCGTGCCTCCGTTGCGCCATCGGGCCGTGTGCAGTGTTATGTAGGGCGATGCTACGTTGGCGATCTATGCGGGTTGTCCATGTGTAACACCTCCCCCCGAAGAACAGCGACTAGGGCAGGACTTGTCCGATATAGTCGCTGGTATCTATCCATGCTCAACCCTTATTTGGCTGGGGTTGAGTCCGCGAGTTGCTGGGACTGCGTATGATGCTTCTGGAACACTGCTGAGGACTTCTGTTGGTTCCATGTCCTTTCTCGAAATTGTCTTTTGTAGACGGCGGTACAGAAGTATAGTAATGAATATACTTGCACCGATTAGTATAAGGTAGACAGGTATGGTTGTATGGTAAATTATGGGACTTGTGACGTCATTAGTACGGACGGTCGGTTCCGTTGCTATCTCGTTGTTTAAAGTATGGAGCCTTTGAAGATTCGGCGAATTGAAGATGAGTTTTGGTGTATCTATGTTCTTTGACTCGTTGTAATTGGGTATTTCCATTATCCTTATAACGTGTCCTTTGATGTGGTCGTTTGAATTAGAGATGGTGAATGCAGGCGATTTTAGGTAACAGTTTAGAGGGATGGTAGCCAAGTAACTACCTTGAAGAGTCCGGTATTGTTCATGTCCGCAGGATATCTTCACTTTCGTCGGTGTGGGAAAACTCAGGGTGTAATTGTCTGTCATCTAGTACTTCAAGGGCTTCACTTCTAAGGGTTACTGGAGTTTGTTTGCAGTTCGTCTGAAGTTCTTGATGAGTGATAAGATGCTGGATGCAGTCAGGCTTTTCCTGGATCTTGAAGTTGGGTTTCAATAGGCAGATGTATAATGAGTTGTACTTGGGACATTCTGTCTCTATGTACCTAGAATCTTTCCTAGAGAGTGCTATGAGAGGTAGGGTTGGAATCAGGACTTTGTGGTTTCTATTAGGAACAATGGATAGTTTATATAGGACATTATCTCATTATTGGAGTATAAAATCCTTAATTTACTTAACATTTCCTTAACTGGTGGTTGCTCGATATATGGTGTGCTCAATGCACGTATAAATGTCAGACTATTTTCTAAATTCTGCAGCTCTTCAAATAAATCTTCAACATTATCTCCTAGAATTAAGAGATGTTGTGCCAGATGGGCATATTTAATTAAATCAGTATCCCTGTTCATGTCATTTTCTAATATTAAATTTAATGATTTTTTCATACTCTCTTGATTTAAGACTATATTATCTATAATTTTTGAAGTTTGTGAGATGAAGTTCTTATTTAGACTAACATGACTATTAAATTCTGATTCCAGTTTCTGTACATTATTACGCAAGATGTTAAGAGCATTTTCATACTTTAATGCGTCAGTGTAATCTAGGTTACCAGAAATGCTTTTGATGACAGAGCCTAAACCGTCGATGAGACCTCTTTTATTACGTGCTGATTTTATACGCTGAGTTTATCTGAAACTAATGAGATTTTTTTGTTAAGATGTTTTAAGTGGGGATCAAAAAGGGATTGAGTTTTATTGTTTAATAAAGGGCTTAATTCTGACATCTGGGATTGCACTAATTCTATCTGTAAATGAATATTTTCTAGGTCTACATAATTTAGAAATGAATGGTAGTGAGAGACGATTTTCGCATCTCCTAGTTTGAAGGGAAGTAATCCAGGTCCTTTGTCAAGAGAGTCAAGTGTTAGTTCCTGTCCTCGAGTCGTGTGCAGAATCGTCAGCCATAGTAGTGTCCTGTAACAATGTGGGAATTTTAGAACTTCGCTTAAGGCGAGATTTCGCTACTGGACCGCGTTTCTTTTTCGTGTAAATGTGAATTGGAAGATCCGCTAATACTGTATCTTGGGTATATCTCGGGGCTAGTTTTTGTCGGGATGCCATGGGATTACGGATAAAGACTGTTCCGGGGAATAGTTTTCTTCGGGTTCCCTATCCTTATTGCGATTTTCAGTTAGTTGTGTCCTGTCGTGTAGTGAAGTCTCGTTAATTATGTCATATATCTGATTCAAACGCTTTCAATGTTCCTGGGAGTACTGCTGGAGTAGATGTTCTGATAGATCTATGCTTATTGGGTCTCTAGGGTCGAAATGTCCGGTTATTAAATCTAAGGGTCTACATTTTGTAAAACTATGGATTGAGCTGTTATACGCTGAAATTGCATAAGTCATGAGATTTACTACTGGTTCGCTTCGTTTTTCAAGTTTTAGTATCCTAAGATGTTCTAGGATTGTGGAATGGAATCTTTCTACTATGCCGTTGTCATTTGGAGAGTGGGCTAGTATTTTATGGTGCTGTATTTTGTGTTTGCGGAGAAACTCAAAAAATATTTGATTGCTGAACTCAGGACCTCCGTCAGTAACGATTGTCAAGGGAACGCCATGGTGTGAACAAAATACAAGTAAAGATTGTACAACACTCAAAGCAGTACTATCTCTAAGATGATATGCTTGTGCGTACTTGGAGAAGGCATCGACTAATGTGAGATATTTTTCGTTTTGAGCGGTAAAGAGGTCAACAAGAACTATCTCAAAAGGCTTTGTAGGCGGGGGAACTATTGAGAATCTTTGTTTAATTGGATTTCTATCATATTTAGCTTGTCCGCAAATACTACACTCATTTATATATTTAGCTATACATTCTTTCATTTTAGGCCAGTAGTATTTTGAGGATAACGCTAAATAACATTCAGTTATACCACGGTGATTAGTTTTGCCCTCGTGATATTTTTTTATAGTTTCTTGTTGTCGCAGATATTCCTTAATATTTTCTAATTCGATTTTGGTTAAAACTAGACTCATGGCAGAGCTTTTGAAGTGTTCTTGTAATATGGGAATAATCTTGTACATCGCGAGAGGTGGGTGAATAATGAGGCCTGTCTTAACCTTAGGGTTGGCTTAGTCACGGTCGGTCGTTTCTTAATGTCACCTACTAGCACAAAAACAATCTGTCTAGAATATTTATTGAGTGGATAGTCAGTGATGGGTATCTCTAAAATTGGATTCTCGTTACTGGTGTGGACAGTTTCTGTCTCTGAATTATCTTGATTACATGAGGTTTTAGGGTTCATACTAGGGGCTGTTAATGTTTCAGAACCTGTTTCAGATGGACATTTTTCAGACACATTGACTGCTATAGAGTTTATATCCTCGTGGTTGAGTTCAACGCGAGATAAGGCATCAGCATTGGTATTCTGTTTGCCTTGCTTATATATGGTGGTAAAGTTATATTCGCTCTGCTTAAGCCCCCATCGTGTGAGTCTAGAACCCGGTTCTTTGAGGCTCATGACCCATTGTAAAGGTCTATGGTCGGTTACAATTTTAAATTTTCTACCGAATAAATACGGGCGAAAATACTTTGTAGCCCATACGATCGCCAAGAGTTCTTTCTCGATGGTACTATAATTTATTACGCTCGAGTTTAAAGTTCTGGATGCATAAGCTATGGGTTTGTCACTACCTATAGGTCCTTGTGAAAGAACAGCGCCTATCGCGAAATTAGAGGCGTCTGTTTTTTTTTTTTTTATATACAAGTTGTGAGTACAAAATCCTTAGTAAAATCAGGATATTGTAAGATGGGGTCGTTTGTCAGTAGTAACTTACATTTCTCAAAGCAGGTAATATATCTTGTATCGTCATATGTAATTTTTGAATCTTTCTTTAGACATTGCGTCATTGGTTTTCTTATGCGTGCAAAGTCTGGGATAAATTTCCTTTAATAACCTAATAGGCCGAGGAAGCGTTTTATCTCGGTAGCCGTCTTAGGAATCGGGAATCTTTGGATGGCAACGATTTTGTCGGGATTAGGTTTGATACCGTCTTTACTTATTATGTGGCCTAAGTAGGCTGTTTCTAACTTTAAGAACTCCGACTTTCCATTTGAATTTTGAAGTACGCTTCCCTAAGTCTTTTAAAGACTTTCTCTAAATTTACTATGTGTTCTTGGAGAGAGACGCTAAACACTATTATGTCATCGAGATATACTAAACAGATGACGTTTTGGAGGTCTCTTAGGACATTATCCATCACACGTTGAAATGTGGATGGAGAATTCTTAAGGCCCATTGGCATTCGCATAAATTCGAAATGCCCGTGCTCTACATTGAAAGCTGTCTTGTGAATGTCAGCTGGATCCATTTCAACTTGATAAAATCCGCTAGCTAAATCAAGTGTCGTGAAATAATGACAATTGCCAAGCTTATCTAACACGTCATTGATGTTCGGAATTGGGTATTTGTCGTCGATGGTCTTTTCATTAACTTTTCTAAAGTCTACGACTATAGGCCACTTGACTTTTCCGGATGCGTCTGCTTTCTTTGGAACAACCCAAATAGGAGAGCTCCATGCTGATTGAGAAGGTCGAATTATGCCTTGGTCTAACATTTTAGATATCTGTTCCTGAACTTCCTGTCTGTGAACGAAAGGGTATCTATAGGTCTTGGTATAGACAGGTAATTCATCTGTGGTACGAATACTATGTTTTATTTTATTGGTGAAAGTTAAAGGTTCACCATCTAGATAGAATACATCTGCATATTGTGCACAGAGAGACTCTAAATTGGCTCGTTCTTCAGGATTCAGATGGTCGGTACGCAAACGTGATAATACTTCAGCTGATCGTTTGCTGAATTGATGACTACGCGTAAAATTTGTGTTAAAAATTTCCGCACTGACCGGTCGATCCATAGAGAATACAACATCATGTTTAGAGGGGTTGAATACTTCTATTAATCGACGATTATGTCTAACTGTAGTAACACAATCGCGAATCGTGCAGTTAGATATCATCTGCTCTGTTACAAACGCGTCGCCGTCATGAAAATTTATCAGGACTTGAATCAATTTGGATGTATTAGCCGGTATTATATCTTCATATAAGTTAGAGAAAGTTTCGCGAATCATGCATACGCAACGAATTTTTTGAATTACGTGTGATTAAAGACCTTATTCTTTAAATCTATACTTGACTCTAATTTTTCTAATAAATCTAAGCCGATTAACCCGTCGAAATAATTGTGCAACTTATATATAAAAAGAGTGATTTCACAATTTTCATTAAATTCCTGAGAACATGGTAAGGTTATGGAATAGTTATTTCTAGTAGTTGCGTGTATATTTGTGACTTCAAAAGGTTCGTAATTACATTCGATGTCTGGATAGAATTTTTCTACCGCATCGGGGCTAATAAACGACTGATTTGCGCCGGTGTCAATTAATAATTTCAGTGGTGGATTTAATATCTGTATAAAAGGAAGCTGACGTTGCGTTTGAAGATTAATTTCTATTTTGGTTTTTCTAACTTCGGAACCGTCTGTAAATTTGTATTTACAGTAGAGGCTTCTTGAGGTTCCTCTATAAAAGCGGGGACATAGTCTTCTTGATATCCTCTTCTAGTCCTGGGTAGTCTGTCTGTTCGTATATTGGCTCAAAGTACGTCGGTTCGTAATATTCATAGTTATAGTCAGGGTAGTCGTACTCGGGGTAGTTATAGTCAACTTCGTTTAAGTTCATTTCACGTGACTTAAAGCAATTACTCGGGGGTGGATTTCCCTGTTTTGTCCAGTCGTGTCCAGTCAAAGGTCGGTGCATTGGTTTAGTTACGAAGTGGCTGACGCCACTCATAGGCTTAGGGCCGTTATGTGAAGGAGAGGAACCTGGTCTCTGTTGCGGTAGTCTAAAGACATTACTTTGCGGTCTGTAGTTAGGCGGCTGTGCGCTAAATATCTGCTGTGTTCGTGTGGGTCCACGATTAGGAGGTATCTGTGGTCTCCAAATTGGCATTGGCCTCGGTGGTAGAAATTGAGCCTGGTTAGAGGGTCCTGGTGTATTAAACGACGGAGAAAATGCGACTGTTGTAAATTATATGTATTAAACGGTTTTATTGCATGAATCATGGGATCAAATGAAGATATGTGCTGTAATCTACGATCAGGCAGATGATCATTTCTCTGCTGTAGATATACAGTATTCATCTCTTCGTGAACGTACTCCAGAGCTTTTTCGATGGTATCGGGGCGCATGCACCGGATACGCGAGCCGAGAGGCTCCTTAAGGCCGCGAACATATGCTTGTGACGTTAATTTTTTATAGAGGGCACGTTTGGCTTCTATGGTAGTGAGTATGGTTTCATGCAAAGTTACGTACGTCATTATGGTACTAAAGAGACTTTGGCAACTTTCATAAAACTCCTGAGGAGTCATACTCCGTTCTGTTAGAAGGACAAGGTCATAAAGCTGTCTCATCGCGCTGGTCTGCAAAATTGTTGATTAGAGCATTTCTGTAGCCCTGCCAAGTATCGGGGATGCCGTTCGAGTTAATTGTGCGAGCAGCATTTCCGGTCACTTTATTTAATATGCCATTTAACAATGCGAGATTACTAAGGTCGTATCCCGGTTCCGCTTTAATGAATTGCACGACTAGTTGGTCGTACAGATGAACAAATCTAGCGAGCACGTTCGGGTTGCCATCGAAATCAGCCAACAGGCGTAGGGGACGATGGGGGAATTGCGGACGCCTAAGCGGAATCACAGATAAAACTCAAACTATGAATAATAATCAGTCTGTCTTTATTAATTATTAAACAATAGTTATTCACCTATCAAATCAACATTAGTTATTATATGAGATCAATCAATATTTATAAAATTTTAATCAAAAACAAAAACATATATGTCCGTAATTACCCTTAGCTCTTGGGGTAAATACGGACCAGTGCTGGGTTAATTGCGGACAACATGGGGCATTTACGGACAAGGTCCTTCTTTCTTCTTCTTTACTTCTACTTTCATTTGCAGAATTCACAAACGTAGCCTCTTGAAGAAGAGCCAGCGCTGCAATTCTCATGTGCCCAATTCTTACATTTTAAACACATAATCCAGTCTTCGGTGGGTGGGTCATTATACTTTTCCTGGCAATAAATGCAAAAATATTCATCATTTTCTTTATCACATTCAAAATTATTTAAGTTTCTTACACCTTTTGGGCGCTTTTCTTTAGTATTTTTTGGTTTCTTTTGTTTTGTTTTGGTCTTTTCTTGTTCCAGGTTCTTTCTCTTTCTTTCTATTTTCTTTTGTTCTTTTATTTCTAGGTTTACTTTTTCCGGTGTGCTGGTGAAAATAATGGAATGTTTTTTTTTTACTAATCGTTTTGTACGAGTAGGTTTTAGACTTGGTACTTGCACTACGTCACTAAGAGGTACCAAAGGAGATGGACAAGTTTGACTTGTTATACTTTCATTTACACTAGCTTCACTAACAGCACCCACTAATGCAGACGTAGGTGTTGTTTTGTTTAAATCGTCGTAATTTTAAAATAATACTCTTTTATTTCTTTAAAAGAAATTTAGTTACCTTAAGAAAGTATTTCTTCCATAACTACTTCTCATGGATACCTTTATCTAAAACTGTTTCTCGGCCTTTTGTAATCGCATTATTTCTGCAACTGTGTAATAAAGTGCCAACTTTTTTACCTCGTTGGATAGCTAAAGAGTTGTAGATATTTTTAAAATAAAATGCAGACTTAATTTATAATCGTTTTTTTTGAGAAAATAAAGGTTTTCGTAAAGCATGTTACAAAAATTATCAAATAAAAATTATGAAAAAGCCTCTAGTTTTTGTATGGATCCACATTAGTAAGATATTATCGTTTATTATTAAGAGCTCTCTAAAACTGCAAACAGAATTGAAATCGGTTGATTACTTTTTTTTTATTGAATTTTAAAGTAGTAAAACTGGATTTTCCAAAAAAAATTTAAAAAAAAGAATATCATAAAAATGATTCATTTCCGGATATGACAATGTACAGTCATATGGTTGCAAATGGCATTCCCTACCACCTCTCAAAAGGATCTGGTCTAATAACCAGTAACCCTGTATATTGCACAGTGTGTCAGCCAAACAATTGCGAAACTTCCCAAGATTAGGCAGTTGCTTTTTTGACACACCTTTAGCAATCAGATTGGTTTTCAGAAGGACCCATGAGTTTATTGTCGTGAGGTCCAGTAGGTGATAAAACAACCGTAGGTACTAATTCCGGCTCTTTACTCGAATTCGATAGCGTCCTAAGAAACTGTCCATCAGGTCGACCCCGCCCATATGCATATGGTACTCTTGCACAATTTTGGGATAAGGAATGTAAATTTTTTGTTTAGCCCCCTTATCGTATCTTGATACTTTGCTAACAGGCTCGGCACCAACGTAAGTTGATAATAGAGTGACTACTTTATTGTTTTTCCACGCAGTGGCCGAAAAGTCTACTCCATCTGAATGAGAAACGCGTTCCTCATATGTACCTCTCGGAACAGAAGTTTTCATTAGTTCCTTTTTGTCAGGGAGTCGACAATTCGGTAGCCTATTTTGCTGAATAGTTCCGACACATTGTATACCCTGTTTATTCAAGTAATGTACCAAAGACAGGAATGTGTAAAAATTATCGAAAAATACAATATATCCTTGGTATAGCTCTCGCCAAACGTATAACGACGTTATTTGTTATTCCGAGATCAGGCTCATCGGCTGGTTTATCTTTCTTGTCTAGAATAGACCTCAAATCTCTAACCATATCCCATGAGATTACAGAGTACATAAAGCTTGTAACCCCACTTGTGAGGCTTATTTGGTAAATATTGCTTTAGAAAATGTGCAATTTTCGTTGAACACATCTGTTCATCTATAGAAAGTCGTTGGTCTATTGCAACTGATGAAAATGTCGTATTTAGCTGTTCTATTACAGGCCGAATCTTATGGACGCGATCGTGATCGGAATGGTCCCGCGGAAGATATTCATTGTTATCGTTGAAATGCAAGTAGCTCCTAATCATCTCAAACCGATTTACCGGCATTACGCTCTTTACAGGATCGTACCCAAACTTGGAATGCCAGTATGAGCTGAGAGTGTACGCTACACTAGGGAAATGCTCCACTGACATAAATAAAAGAATTCCTATGAGTTTTTTTAGCTCCCGAACACTAATACTGAAAGATATTGAAGGTTTTTTGTACTGCATATAAATTGGTTTCATCAACAATTTTTTGAAAATCTCTGGTGTGAAGTAGTGCAAAAAACATTTATATGCTGTATCGAGTTCAGTTATAATATAGCAGAGTCTGTTGTGTTTGGTTGGTGAATTAATTTTGATTCGTCATACATCAAACTGTCTTTTTTCCAAATGAGTTTCCTTTTATCAAATTCTACATAATTTGCATGACCTTCTTGCATGGGTAAGGAAAAAATAACTTTACTCGATGGGCCAGGCAGATCTTGAACTAGTGATGGATCACTATACGTAGGATCTTCATGATCCTCTGCCTCCTCGTTCTCCAATTCTCGAATCATTTCTCTTGCATTCTCAAAAAAGGTTTCTTCTTCTACACTGTCATCTTCCAAGCCATAATCAGAAATATTTCCATCTACTAAAGCCGCCAGAAGTTGTTCAATGTCTTTATCTGCCACTCTAAGGGACATTCTGTAAAAATAATTATAAAATTAGAATCAATAAATTACGTATCTATAACAAATAAGTCAAAAAAGAAAAAATATATTATACGTATAGTAAAACTATTTCTTATCGATTTTGCATATTGATGTATTTCTACGTCACAATTATTCCGCAGATATTTACAAAAACTGTTATTGTATTCTAAAAAAAAACAACGTAATGTGTTCTTCTTACCTTTATAAAATAATATAAAATAAAAAGCCTTTTTATTTCACTTACTATACATGGATTTTTACAGTGGTTTCAAATATAAAAAAGGAATTATATATATATATATATATATATATATATATATATAGGTAATTTAAGCATTTCAAAAAAAGAAACCATAAAAAGTAATTAACTTATTGCCGTAATATGTTTGAGTTTAACGTGAACCCCTCTTTTTGGGTGAAGGCCTCCTCCAGAGATGTCCAAGTGTCTCTATCAGTAGCTATAGTCTTCCATTGTTTTCCTGCAGTTTCAATTATGTCGTCGGCCCATCTGGTTCTAGGTCTCCCTCTCTTTCTCTTTCCTGTAGGTCCTGGCCAGAATGGTATACCAGTTTTGTTGTCCACCGTTCATCATTTATTCTTGCAACGTGACCCGCCCACCGCCATTTTAGTTTCATAGAGTAGTCCAAGGCATCTGTTACTCCTGATACTTTTCTAATGTCTGAGTGACGTATTTTATATATTTTTTTGATCTTCATCATACTCCTTTCCATGCTTCCCTGGCAGACGGTTATTTTGTTTTTTGTACGGCATGTAAATTTCCATGTCTGGCAAACATACGTAAGAGAAGGTAGGAGACAGCTATCCATTACTTTTCTCTTAATAGTTACTGGTAATTGGCTCTTGGGAAACATAACAACGATCAGGAAATTGAAAGACGAGTAAAAGGCACTTGGAGGAAATTCTGGTCCTTGAAAGAAATCTTCTTACCTTTATCCTCTCGTAAATCACTTTTTGCACGAAATAATACTATTTAGTATTCACTAAAATGAAATTACAATTTTACCGCCAAAGTGTGTATTTGAAAGTGTCGCACCAAGTTGTCAATTTTAGACAAGCAAAAAAGTGAACTGTCATAATATGAAAGTTTGCGTTCAAAAACTAAGATAGATATTTTTAGCATCTATTAAAAGTAAAACATACTGTGTTCGAATTACCGTTTAGAAATTATGTACGGAAGAAAACACTGATGTAAATATACATCATCATGCATTTAAGGGTTGAGATTTGAGTACATTAATAGCGGTTTCCTAGGTGTTAACAACCGTTAAATTAATTCGGTTGTTATCATTGACTTTAGACTATGCAGTTAGATACTAATAATTTATCGGATATATGTTAGTCTATTATTATGCCTTCTTTAAGACAGTTGTTTTCGACCGCGCACTCAGTAACTGTTTCAGTCCTAGGTGGTATGATGTAAGACGGATTGTTGAAATATAATTTAGTATTTAGTTTTCCTATCTTAAGAATGTCTTCAGTATAATCGATTTTACAGCCAAGAGCTGTGAGGAAATCAGATTCGATAATTCCGTTGTACTGTAAATTAATTTTATTTATAACGTGAAATTTAAAAGATGCGTATTTGTTTTCATTAATCTTTAATTTGAGCTGAAAGTGACCTTCAGTTAAAGTAGGTTCGTCACCCGGATCAATACCTTTGAGTTCGACTCGTTCTTTGCCAAGTTCGGGGAATTTTTGGATGCAGGACGTTTTTAATGGGCATACTGCGGATCCGGAGTCACTAAAAGAGCCAAAGGAATTTTAGAAATTTGGGATTCTACTATATCTAAATTTATTTCATAGACTTTAAGGCTATGGCTCGGAATATTATCATTATTTTGGGGTTCGTTACCCTGTCTATTGATAAGGAATTTGATTTGGCCTTGAGTTTGGGGCTGGTTACCCTGTTTGTAGGCTGATGATGCTGATGATTTTGAGATGCCTTGAGTTTGGGGCTGGGGTGAATCTTAGTCCGGAATATTTTTTGACGATTTTATCTAAAAAAATTAAAGCATTTGGCACAACAACTATTTTAAATCAGAATAATTTCTTGATTAATATATTTTGAATTGATATGAGAGGCACCATTGTAAAGTTAATATTTTTGAAGATACATCAAATTAAAAAAATATACTGTTATATAAAATATACTGTACAGTTGAAGATAATGACTACATGTAGATGTTAATGATTTTATGGTGAGGAAAAATGATGACTGACACGAATAATGATTTTGTGTTAATTATAATGTTTAAAGTTACAAATGAATGAAATAAAACAACTTTATTAAAAATCAACAATTTTTTTAATCATAAAATCACAGATAGAACATAATTAATAGGTATTTTCCTATGAAGTTGCCGTTTTGTCGCACGGGCCATTTCAAATCAAAATGATTTGTTTCTGGCTGATAATTCTAATTTCAAATTAATTTTATTTTAAAATCATGGTATTATTTTTTATAAAATCGTCATTTGTTTATTAGTTAGTGTTTGGTTTTTATCGCATTCGAACATTTTATGTTATCATGGACACGTTAAAAATTCGAGTAATTATGGAATATGAGTACCGTCGTGGCAGCAAAGCGGCACAAGCGGTACGCAATATCAATGACGTTTACGGAGCAAACACTACAAACGAACGCACCACCCGTCATTGGTTTGCCCGCTTCCGTGCTGGAAATTTTGACCTGAAAAATGAACCCTGTGGTCGTCCGAAAACTTTGGTCGACAATGACGAATTAAGGGCGATTCTGGAAGCTGGTGATACTCAAACTACAGCTGAATTGGCAGCAGCTTTTGACGTTAGCATGAAAACAATATTGATCCATTTGCGTCAAATTGGCAAGGTAAAAAAGCTCGACAAATGGATACCCCACGAACTCAATGATCGCCAGCGCGAAATACGCGTCGAGACGTGCCTTGCACTGCTCAACAGGCATACAAATGAAGGAATTCTAAATCCTATTTTTACTTGTGACGAGAAATAGATGCTGTTCGACAATCGTAAACGCTCAGCAAGTTGGTTGGACCGTAGTTCAGCACCCAAACAATGTCCTAAACAAAAACTTACCCCTATAAAAGTGATGGTGACTGTTTGGTGGTCTAACGCGGGTGTTATTCATCACAACTTAATTTTTACCAAACGGGACGAGCATTACCGCAGATGTGTACTGTGAAGAACTAAACACAACGATGGAGAAGCTCGCAAGTCTCCAACCAGCTTTGGTCAATCCTTCGGCTCCACTTCTCCTGCACGACAACGCACGACCTCATACTGCACAGCAGACGGTCTCCAAGCTACAGGAGCTGGGGTTGGAAGTTCTTCGTCATCCACGGTACTCACCAGACCTTGCGCCTACAGACTTCTACTTTTTCCAGAATTTGGATAACTTCTTGGTGGGAAAAAAGTTCAATAACCAAGAGGCAGTACAAAATGCCTTTGAAGAATTTGTTGCCTCCCGTCCAGCAGATTTCTTCAAAAAGGGCATCAATAAGCTACCAATGCGTTGGCAAAGATGCATAGTAAAGACCTAATATATTTCTTAATATATGGTTATCATATCTTTATTAGAGGAACGATATCAGTATTTCTGATTATGACATTAAACAACTATTAAGAATCACCAAACTTTCAATCATAAAATTTCAAGTAGAGAGTATAATGTAAGTCTAAAAAATATAATTTTTAGATGATGTATGTTAAATAAATTATATTTTTTTTAAATTATAGTAGCACATACGTATATATATTTTTTCTATTTTCAATGTTTTCTTTTCACTTATTTACCAAAGTGATGACACTCATCTATTTGGTTATCATAATCTTTCTTAAAGGAACATGTTCAATATTCCTCTAAAATATATTAGAATCAAAAGCACTATCGACTTTACGATCTATTCCACACAAAACTCGGTTCGTACAGCTAGTCAGAGCTGCGCTCAAAGTTTTGAGCGGGCACCAGGCAAATATACGGTCTGATCGCGACCTTGAGTTACACGTGACGTCATGTTAATGTGAGAAAAAATTTCCGATAATATTTCTGATTATGATACTGACCTGGATATTATGTTATTATATATACAGCAGTTTTCCAATAGTTGATGATTTTTATTTAACATATAAAATAAGGAACTGGATGAGCCTGTATAATCAGGTCCACTAATCCTATCAATCGAGACTAATATGAGATACTCATCAAGTTAATTAATAATAGAACATATTAATTAAAAGTATTAGCAGATAACAGCATTGTTAGTCGGTTAAGGACATGTGTGTGCGCGCACACAGCTACACTACGGCTGTTGCCGTTGTGTTTGTACGCGTGTTACTTCGACGCACGAGTTAGTGCCGCGTGGGATGCCATCTTTTCAGGACGTGTATTTCTCTAGCGCTCCGCGATCGAAAGTGAGTATAAATACTTATTTACAATACAATAACTTTGTATCCCTACAGTAAAGTAAAAATATAATAATCGTTGTAATATAAAAATAGCTTTTAACTATATAATTATGAACAAATATTATCAATTGAATTTGTATAAGTACTTAATGTAGGTACCTACTTATATTTTTTTAGATGGCACAAAAGCATACAGATAGTGAGCGTATTAGGCAACTTTTAGAAGATTTATCTACTCCAGAGTTGACTCCAGCACGGGACCCATACAGTGATGATGGCGAACATGGATCGGATCAAGAATTTCAACCTAATTATGATGATATGTCGAGCTCAGATGTGGAGTCTACAGAGACAAGAAAAATTGCAAAAAATATGATGAGAACAGAGTTCAGCGGATCTAGTGATAATATAGTGTCAGATGTAGTAGAAGTCAGAGTAGTAGGTGATGAAGTAGAGGTAAGAATCCACTCAACTTTAACTGTCCCTGTGGAGCAGCCGTGCACTTCAGATCAAATTATAAACACAACTACCATCTGATGTACACGAAATATCGTGTGAAATTTCTCAAAATGACACTGACGAGTGGGTGGACGTTACCAGAGATCCCTGCTTTTGATTTTGATTACGCATCTGAAGGACTCGAAAGTAGAAATACCTGATAATGCTCAACCTTTAGATATTTTCAAATTAATATTTTCTAACAATCTTTTGGATTTTGTTGCGTTTAGAACAAATGCTTACGGAAATAATTTGACGAATACAACCAGACCTCATACTCGACATAGTAGGAAATCTTCTTTCCGTGATGTAACTAAAGAAGAAATGTTAGCTTTCTTGGGACTTTGTTTATTACAAGGCCAAATTAAAATTCCAAAGAGGCGAAAACTCTTCTTTTATTCCGATCCTTTGTATTTCCACCCGATATTTTTTTATGTGATGTCATCTAGAAAATTTTATCAAATATTACGAGCCATTTATGTATCAGATATTGAGGCAAAAAGCGAGAAAAAGATAACTGGTTTTATTGAAGCTCTTTCTGAGAACTTTCGTCGTGTATATGGTCCTGGCAAACAATTATCGTTATATGAATCCCTAGTTTTATACAGGGGTAGACTATATTTCAGGCAGTACATTAAATCTAAGAAGGCTCGTTATGGTATAAAATTTTATATCCTAACCAGTGCAACAGGATATGTTCTGAATATTATTATGTATTGTGGTAAGGGCGATGATGATTATACGTATGGGAAGAAAACCGAACAAATAGTTATGAAACTGCTGAAACCATACTTGATGAAAGGTCATCACGTATTTATGGATGATTTTTATAATGTTGATTTGAGTCAGAAATTACTAGAGTTGCGTACCCATACCAATGGCACACTTCGTAAAAACAGAAAGACAAACCCAAAGCGGCTAACACAGATAATACTAAAAAAGGGTGATTTTTTTTGGTGTCGTAAAAGTTAGCAAGTTTACGTATCAGCGTGGTATGATAAGCGTCCAGTTTACGTTATAACTACCAGAAATCATCCTAAGTTAATAAATGTATCAAACCGATTTGGAAAAATTTTACAAAAGCCTGAAGAGGTTTCAGAATATAATAAATATATGGGAGGCATAGATAGGAAAGACCAAATGGTTGATTACTCCTCGCCACAGAAAACAATTCGATGGTATAAGAAAGTATTCTTTCATCTCTTAGATATATCTGTTTGGAATTCTTTTTATGTCTACAAAAAATACTTTAAAAACGATGTAAAATACGAATTTCTGGACTATCGCGAAGATTTAATAAAACAAATGATAAACTTAGAGAGTGGTTGTTCTGGTAGAAATATTATAAGAACTGTTAGCATATATTCCAGTCGACGAACTGCAGTTAGAGCTCAAAAAAAGGTACTTTAACAGGAAAATTTGGTAAGCATTAGTCAGGATCACTGGCCTGAAGGTATTCCGTGCTCAACTGATTCCAAGAGGAATTTTAAATATTTGAACTGTAGCCTCTGCACTAAAAAGAAAAAACGCAAAAAGACAAGATACAGGTGCAAGGGGTGCCAAGAAAAAACTCCCTTATGCCCTACATGCTTTGAGGAATGGCATGCCAAATGTGTCAAGAGGGGAGATACATAAAACGAAGCTATTATTCTTAGAAAATGTTGATTTATACACAATTTTTTTTATTTTTAAAAAGATATTTTTGTTTTTTTTTGTATTTAAGCTGGAGTAAGTTCCTACTAATTACTACACTTTCTCTCTAAGCACCACTAGCGTCTCAGATGTCCTAAAAACGCTCGGATCACTGAAGTCCAACGCTATCGGCACTGATGGTGTTAGCTTGGATATGTTGCAGTCAATTTCTCAATATCCTCCGTGTTTAGGTACTATCGCACATGTCCTTAACAAATCTATATCTTGTGGCACCTACCCTAAGCACTGGCTAACGGCAATTGTTAAGCCCTTGCCTAAAAAGGACACAGTGATGGATCTCAATGATTTGCGGGCCGCAAAAAATTAGCATTTTACCGTGCCTATCCAAGGTGTTGGAAAGGATAGTCTACGAACAACTCACTGCATACATGGAAAAATCCAATATATTACCAGCCATGCAGTCAGGCTTCCGTAAGCGTCATAGCACGACAACGGCCTTGGTCGATGTTGTTGACAACATCTTGGATGCACGGGATGGTGGCAAAGTGACCGTTCTTGTATGCCTTGATTATTCACGCGCCTTTGACACTCTAAATATACCTCTATTGTTGTCCAAAATGAGGTACTATGGCTTTAGTGACAATTCTATTTCCTGGTTCGCGAGTTATTTAAGCAATCGTTTTTAAATTGTCGAGCTGGTTGATGATAGCGGCACGATGACTCGTTCGAACGTCTGTCCCGTGACGAGAGGTATCCCACAAGGCTCTGTGTTGGGGCCCATACTCTTCTCGTTATACATGGCGGACATCACCCAACAGATACATCACTATCGGTATCACATGTACGCTGACGATATACAGCTGTATATTTCCTTCAGATCAACTGACGCAACAAAGGCTGTTCTCGAACTTAATGATGACTTAGAGCGCATATCTGAATGGTCAGGGGCTAGCTCCCTAGTACTAAATCCATCTAAAACAAAATATATGCTCATGGGCACCAAATCGCAAATTAACAAACATTACAAATCATGTCTGCAATTCATTTTAAGGGAGACATTATAGAGAGAGTGGCTGAGACACGTAACTTGGGACTAATATTCGATGAAGACATGATGCGTTTCGAAAAACATATAATTACAACCGTAAGAAATTGCTTTTATCGTCTTAAGATATTATACAAAATAAGGAATTTTATAAACACAGACTTACGAATAAAATTGTGTGAATCTCTCGTCCTATCGAAATTAAACTACGCGGATGTAGTGATAGGGCCATGCTTACTTGCTCGGTCGAAAAATTTAGTACAGCGAGTACAAAATGCTTGCGCTCGTTATTGTTTTAATATCCCTCCCCGCGCACACGTTACTCCCTATCTAAATAACGCATGTTTGTTAAAAGTGGAGCGCAGAAGGCATCTTCACCTCGCCACTCTGTTATTTGGAGTAGTCAAGTTTGAATGTCCATCGTACCTCTTCAGCAAGTTGCAATGGGCAAAAGATAAACAGCTGAGTATGTCGACAAGGTGTACCTCGTTCTTACTGCTCACATAATTGCAACACACTGCAGCATTCAGGGGTAGTTTCAGACACGCCGCCACCAAATGCTGGAATGACCTACCTACCCGCCACCCATGCGCGCTCTCAAATCCATTAAGAAAATAAAATAAAACATAAAAGCTACTTACTCGAACAGCAAATAAATATATATATATAGGGTTAGGATGGCCGACATGATATGTTCTACGTTGGTAATAAAACAACTCT
>LUGF01059772.1:0-18918 GCA_001625245.1 Calycopis cecrops
CTATTGCTAAGGGCATTAGTAGGCATTAACCCTTACATAAGCGGGGTATAACAGTACGTCACCCAGCTACCTGTCTCTCTCGCTCTTATGTAATTAAGTACAATGCGTCTCGCTCCCACGGGGTACTAAGTCACTGCTTATAGTTATTCTTTTCTTACAGGTGTAGTCGGCGGTAGTCAGTAGTCACTATTGAGTTGAGATAGTCTGGTCGTCGAGCAGATACAGTTTCGCACGTTATCCAGTTGTCTCTCTCTCCCGTGTATCTCGCTCGCACTGAGTACTAAGGCTACTGTAACTTAGTACCTCGCAGGTGTACTCGGTGTCGCTGGCTCTTATCCTCTCCACCTCCAGATTGTACATGGATCTTGTCGTCGAGCAGCGTGAATTTCGTCCGATACCCAGCTACCTGTCTCTCTCGCTCCCAGCTATCTGTCGCAACAACGCGTCTCGCTCGCACTGTCTTACCTCGCAAGTGTACTCGGTGTCGCTAGCTCTTATCCCTTCCACCACGAGATTGTATATGGATCTTGTCCTCGAGCAGCGTGAATTTCGGACGTTACCCAGCTACCTGTCTCTCTCGCTCCCAGCTATCTGTCTCTCTCGCTCTCGTGTAAACAGATATAACGCGTCTCGCTCGCACTGTCTTACCTCGCAGGTGTACTCGGCGGTGTCGCTGGCTCATATCCCCTCCACCACCAGATTTTATATGGATCTGGTCGTCGAGCAGCGTGGATTTCGTCCGATACCCAGCTACCCGTCTCCCTCGCTCCCGTGTAAACAGGTATAACGCGTCTCGCTCGCACTGAATACTGTCTTACCTCACCAGTGTACTCGGCGGAGTCGCTGGCTCTCCACCACCAGATTGTATATGGATTAGTCTTGTCGTCGAGTAGCGTGACTTTCGGACGGTACCCAGCTACCTGTCTCTCTCGCTCCCAGCTACCTGTCTCGCTCGCTCCCGTGTGAACAGGCATAACGCGTCTCGCTCACACTGTCTTACCTCGCAGGTGTACTCGGCGGTGTCGTCCGCCCGCAGCCCCTCCACCGCCAGGCTGTAGTTGGCGAACATCCGCACTCGCTCCGGCAGCAGCAGGTTGGGGTCCTGGCTGTCCCCCAGCAGCGCAGACCCCTTGTACCAGCGCACGCGGACCTTGGCCTCTAGAAATAGAAAAAAAATCAGTAAAAAGGAACAACGAGCAGTTGGAGCCATTTTTATGACTACCAACGTCCGTAGAAATAAGCGTTCGCTAATATACTTCCCTCCTTCATGATGCATGGGCCACCGGAAACACGAGACGCGACGACATGCTTTTTTTGTACAAGGGGACAAAAGAGCAGTCGGAGCCATTTTCACGACTACCGACCGATAAATCAGTGTCCGGTGATACAAGTCTGCATTCCTCTCCTCCTTCCTCCATGGGCCACCGGAAACATACAGTGTGATTCGCGACAAGCTTCATAAGGAGACAAACTAGCAGTCTAAGCCATTTTGTTATAACTACCAACGGCCAGCAGCAATTCGCATTATACAAATGCGATACCCACCTTCCAAGTTCCAACTCCGGCTACGTACGCGAGAGGTACCTCCCCGGTCGTGCTCGATTCGGCCACCGATGGAGATGGCTATACGAAATTCGGCTACGGCATTTTTTTTTATAGTACAGCAGGGAAAACGAGCAGTCGGAGCCATTTTCATAACTACCGACGCCCACAAACATCCGCATAGAGGCTATACAGATGCGCTGCCCTCCTTTCTCCTCCCACCTCCATGGGCCACCGGCTACTTACACACCGCACGAAACGCAACACAGCTGTCACTTCACGCCGGTCTCGTGTAAGCGAGAGGTACCTCCCCGGTCGTGCCGGCCCAATTCGACTGAGTGCAAGGATGCAGTGTCGCACTACCTCTTACAGTTACAAAACTACTTTTTATGGTCTCCCTTACTGTCAACCCCGCCCCGGTCAGTTCTCGCTGCAATGCAACAACACTCCCTAATAACAAGCCCGTCAATTGGCGCGACTCTAGCAGTCAATTGCTATACAAAGATTTGAATCTACGCACTTCCTGTCACTTACAGCACCATACATGTGCTATATTAGTCAGTGGATGCGGCATTATATTCTAATTATAGCTGCGCCGCACGGTTTCACCCGCGTTAGTAGTTAATAAGCTTTACCCTCCTATTTCACCCCTTAGGGGTTGAAATTTTTTAAATTCCAAGTTAGAAACCTTCGTGGGTTCATGTACAACTTTGCTAAAGACCGTCATGATTAAATGCATAGTTTATCTCTAATATATAAAATTCTCGTGTCACAGTTTTCGTTGCCATACTCCTCCGGAACGACTTGACCGATTCTCATGAAATTTTGTGAGCATATTGAGTAGGTCTGAGAATCGGCCAACATCTATTTTTCATCCCGATATTTCCACGGGATCGAAAGTTACGCGGGTGAAACCGCGGGGCGCAGCTAGTAATTCTATAAAGGACATATTATATATACAAACATATTAATTGTCTATTGGTGACATGTAATTGGACCATTTCCTTGTTTATTTATTTATTTATTATAACCTTACGGACTTTGTGTCCAATTTACATACAAGAGTTTACATTTAGTAGTCACACCACATTCAGCCGTATAACAAAATTCTTTCTTGAATTAATTTCACAAATTCTTTTTCTCCGGCTTCTAGTGTATCGATATCGAGATTATTCACATAAGTACACATTCGAGCTATCGGGTGCTGTAATTGTACGTATAAAAGATTGTTGTGTTGTTATTATTATTATTATTTATTATTACCATTGTCAGCAGAAGTTATTTGCAACAAAATAAGCCCCACCAAATGAATGGTTACAAAGATATAGCTTAAGGTTTTTTTTAAATTTTCCGACTTCTTATAGAAAAACATTATCTAAAATAAACTACATTCTTCTGAACACCTTTTTATTTAAAAAAAAAGCTTACTAGTGTCTTATTCGTATGGAAACCAACCATGGCCATATTATGTTATAATCTCTTATTTATGAGGTTTGAGAAAGTCGAAATTGAGTTTTCTTTGTATTTTTTTCAAAATTAAATGTAAATTATTCAAAAAAATGTATGACACTTGGGATAAAAATTACGTTAATAAATTCCTTGACCCCCTAGAACGTTTTACACAAATACAATTTTACGATAGTTCATAAGAAAACACAAGTTATACTAAAACTTACACAGTCAAACTGGGTCTAATTCTGTGGGCGACCACTAGTAAAAATAATTAAATAAAATGATTAAAATGAAGGTATTTAGGATATTGCAAAAGACGTTTTCATTTTTTTGGTGACGCAGGTGAATACATTTACATCTGAGACCTAGGAGCTAAACCCCTGTGGGTGCCTTCAGCCGCTCTATTAGCCGATCTACATTCTACAAGCAACAGCATCCCTCCAGCGACAGGCTGGCCTCTGAGAAGAGGTCAAACTCCTCCTCCTTGGGGACTGTCCGGCTGTCTCTGAACAGCCCCTACTGCGTCGTCGTAATCGTGCAGTGGGACTAGGTTCCCATTCTGACCGCTGGGCGCAATACTCCAAAGGATCACGCCACCAATCTGTCCGTAATCGTACCGGCCACTCGTCCCAACCCTCGCCGTCTGCTGATTCAGAGGGGCGGGTGGAGGATCCTCCAGCTGAGCTGCTCTTAGTCTGGCCTCTCCCCCAAGTCTGGTATGGGTGGCACGTAAGACAGGGGACCAGGGCAAGGTGACAACATCTTCGGAGGGCATTAGATACTAAAGAGCTTAAACCTTAAAAATAATTCTACGACTTTTTTATAATTCAAACCATGTCATCTAAGATTTCAAGCAAATCAAAAGCACTATCTCTGTTATAATGGTTTTAATCTACATATAGATCACTATCACAAATATTTTTTATACTATAATGGATAATTTAAAAGCGAAAGGGCCATCGGAAACTTGTATTCGAGAGTTACATTACCAGCCTTGTCGAGCCAAATGGCGTGCTCGCGCACAATCCACAGCAATGCCGCAACAACTTTAATACCGCATCCATAACATATCACATCAGGGTATATACGTGTGTCTGACAAAAGTGCCGGTCTATTGTATCGGACAAAGCGACCCCATCCGACAATGGCAGATCGGACGTGATACAGCCCTCCCGACGCCTATTATACAGGGCATATTGTCCTAGCCTAAACAATAATTGATATGTTTATTAGGAGCGAAGCCAGTTATCACACTACAGTTGACACTTTGCGAAAAATAATAATAAATTATCGCTATCTCTAATAAATCTCTTTATTAATACTTTGATTAACTCCTCCGAAACGGCTGGACCGATCCTCATGAAGTTTTGTGTGTACGTCGCGTTGGTCTGAGAATCGGCCAACATGTATTTTTCATCTCGATATTTCCACGGGATCGAAACTTACGCGGGTGAAACCGCGGGGCGCAGCTAGTAATAATATCTACTAACATTATAAATGCGAAAGTTTGTGAGTGTGTTTACTCTTTCACACAAAAACTACTGAACAGATTTTCATGAAATTTTACAGTAATATAGCTTTCATATCAGAATAACATAATAAGTTAAAATTTATATAATTTGGTTATAATATAACGATAACTGTCAAGTAAGTCGGAAAAAAATCAGCCCCCTGAGAGCAATATTGGCGTGCGCTGACCTAATCGTTGGAGTTACACAAAGATAATTACTGTAGGATTATTTATCTTAAATAGTTCTAAATAAAAGTCCGCGTCCAGTCCGCACATAAAATATAGATATATGCTATATCTATATTTTATGTGTAAGTCACTATGGCCAAAATAGTGAACCAAACATTCAATTAAATTGGATTTTTTTTAACGATGCACATTTTAGAATATTTATCGAACTCTTATGAAAATTGATACATCTGTCACTTTACGTATTGAATGTAGATACACTTTGTCTTTACACTAAGTAATTTGGACGAATTGATTAAAAGTTATTATCACGATAAGATTGACTTAAACGGAATATCTAAAGCGCCTAAAATGCGCGCCGACAAATTCGATTCTCAAAGCGATTTATTTTTTCATACAATACGTATTGCCTATATATACTTATATGTATAATAATAACAACACCATTTTTGAAGTCCGAAATCCACGCGGGCGAAGCCGCGGGCGGAAGCTAGTATATTATACTCGTAAAGATATACATAACTGGACTAATTTTTCTGTAACGATAACAACAAAGCCAGTTTATTTGTTTTATATTTTTTTTATAGTATAAGGAGGCAAACGAGCAATCGGAATTATTTTCATGGCTACCGACACCCATAGACATCCGTATAGAGGATATACAGATGCGCTGCCCCTTACTGGCTGGCTGGCTACTTACACGCCGAGTGGGTGGAAATAGGTAGTAAGAAAACTGAATGCCACATGTTACAATTCTCACATATCTATTTTACTCTACATTTATTAACTACTAGATGCGCCCCGCGGTTTCTTTCTTTTGGGATTAAAACTGTCCTATGTATTAATTCAAGTTACACGCTATGTGTGTGACAAATTTCATGAAAATCGGTTTAGCAGTTTTTGCGTGAAGGAGTAACAAACAAACATACAAACTTTCGCATTTATAATATTAGTAAGATATTTATATGAATTATAGTTACAGGTTAAATTGCTGCGTAATTGGTTTGGGCTGGCAATGACACCGAGACTTGCCAGCTGTGCTTAGTTTCGTGAAATTTGTGAGTTTCCGGTGGCCCACATACGGATTATCAACGATGGTAGTATATAAAAAATCCTCTGACTGCTCGTTTGCTTACGATAAAAACATATTAATAAAAAATGATTGCTGAAAATATACTTTCATTACGTTATAGTATGAAACAAAGTCGCGTTCCGCCGTCTGTGTGTCTGTAAGGGTTTTTTTTAAAGATTCAAAAGGAAAGTTTATATGTATAATAACTCCATTTTTGAAGTCCGGAATTCACCCGGGCGAAGCTGCGAGCGAAGTATACGAAAGTACTTTTTTCAAAGAATTTAAATAGCAAACAAATGTAAACATGCTTTGTAATGACGGCTCCAGTATGGGGAGAATGAACCCGGTCAGCCGTAGTCGGCCGGTCCCGCGATCAGCTGACGATACAGCGTGTACGAAGTGAGAAAAAACTTTTAAAAAATCCTGTGGCTAAACTATTGCTCCGATTGATCTGATTTTTGTTGTGTAGCCTGAAAACGATACACTAAATATGTGTTTTCATTTAATGCCCCTCGCTTTAATCAACCTTGTACGAAATCCGTCAATCCGTTTGATTGTAGGTACCTGCTACATTAACAATCAACTTAGAAATTTACTTTATAAACACTTACATACCTACATATATACGTAAAAAACTCATGCATAGGACAAAAAAATCTTCTAACATGGTAAAAATGCTGTCACAATAACTTTCTCTATTATTATAAATGAACCTTACCTATTTAGGATCACTACAAAAAATGGTAATCACAAAATATAACGAGTCTAATAATAATTTGAATTTAAATCGTCCCAAGACGTATAATGACAAAAATAAGGCACCACACACACCTTGCGTTTAAAAAACCGGCCAACCAACGGGAGGTAAGATTATGACATCTTATAATGTATATTTTTATAGTATAAGGGGCCAAACGAACAGTCGGAGTCATTTTCATGAATACTGAAGCACAGAGACATCCGTATAGAGGTTATACAGATGCGTTACCCGCCTTTCGCCTCTACCTCCCAATTTACACACCACACGAAACTCGACGGCACACCTGTCACTTTACGCCGGTGTCATGTAAGCGAGAGGTACCTCCCCGAGAGAGGTAGTTCCGCTGCAAAAATGCACGCTTTACAAACGTTAGGATTACGTCGATAAAATATCGATCTTAAGTCGGGTTGAATTGGTCGGGTCTGCCCTAAAGAAACTCTTGATTTAAGCTAAGATTGACTTTTACCTAAGAAATTGTGCTGTAGGTATCCTAAAATTAAAAATGTTTTTTTTTATATCACGGAAGGCAAACAAGCAGTCGTTTCTCCTGGTGGAATGAGATATCCGACGCCTATAACACCAAAGATGTTAATGGTGCGTTGCCGACCAAGTAACTAGGTAACCTAACTCTTGAAATATTTAATTAATCCGTTTAATCATGATTGTGCTACTGCTCATCAATATATTGTAAACTAGCTTCTGCCCGCAGCTCCGCCTGCGTGGATTTCCGACTTCAAAAAATGAATTATTATATTATATATAATAATATACCTATACCTTCATCTTGAATCACTCTCTCTATTTATAAAAATCCGATCAATATCTGTAGCGTAATTTTAAAGATTTTAGCATACACAGACGGCGAAAAGCTTTGTGTAATATGTGACAAGTTTCAATCAAATCAGTTTAGGAGATTAATAGAAAAAAACAAGCACACAAATTTTGGCATAAATATAAATCGGACAGGAGAACCGGTAGGATTCTTTTAAGGCGTCGCCCATGTTCTTTGTGAAATCATTTCTGCGAACAAGAGCGACGCCAATTGTTATGAAGCCTTAGATAATTAATTAATTGTTTTAGTTGGCGTGGATGAATTCAGCAACTCGTTCAAATCCGAGTTATTTTTAATCAACGTTTTATAATAGTTGATCGGACAGTCATGCACTTTACACGAGGGCGATGGAGTTCACTTAAGAATGACATAAAGCTGACGAAATAAAAACGACATAAACGTGTTATAAAAAAACTGTGTGTGCTAACCACACAACTGAAGTAAAACTCAATTATTGATTATTCATGACCATAGTTACAATCATAATATATCGTCATATGATATTTATTTTTTAAATATAAAAAAGTTTCACTTAGACCGAATTTTAATGTCAACTTCCGTTCCGGCTTCGCCCGATCAACACATTTTCGTAACGCTCTCGCCACCTTTCTCCCCAAGTCAAGCGCGCGAGAAGAAGTATTACTTCAAAAACTCTGTGTAAAATTCGAGTCGCGAATTTAGTTCAAACGAATATGACTCTGAAGTGTAAAGAGCAAGAGACGTAATTTTAAAGCGGTAAAGCGTTACGCTGGAAATACGTTTGATTACTAGATCGCTGTTTTACTCAAGTACCAAATACCAAAAACTCCGAGAATGGGGCATAGAGACTTTTTTATGTTATAGGTATACGAGCTGTCCGCAGACATTTTCTTGACTACCGACGCCCATAGACCTCATGATTAGAGATGAACAGATGTGTTGCCCTCCTTCCTCCTCCTACCTCCTGGGGCTACCGGCTACTTACACACCACACGAAACGCGACAGCGCAGCTGCCATTTTACGCAGATATAACCGAAAGGTACCTCCCCGGTCGTGCCGGCCCAATTCAGCTACATACACGCACACAACGTGGGACTAACTCTTCCTAAAAGATGTATGAGGAATTAATACGTAAGAAATATTTTTAACATTAGAGTTAGGACAAAGTTAATCTATATTTATTAATAATATTATACACAAGTCTGAACAAAGTTTTTATAACCGCGAACTGCGTAGTGTGTACAAGCCCTTAGTCCCTGTCTAATAATATACTTACTGCTTGTTATCCAAACAAATTATATCATGCTGCTATATTTCATTAATATAATGTAGATAATCTCACTGTTTGTCCCATCCGTCGTAGTGTGGGTGGACTGTAGTAATAGGTTTGGTCAGGGGTTTAATGATAGTTTAATATTGTTTTGGACACTTGAGAATAACAAATCGGCCTCTTATCCGTACATAAAAAGGCTTATAGGATTACTTTGTCGTGAGTCTGTCTGTGTGTTTGTAGCTATAATGTCTGTAAGTCTTCATGTCAGTATGTTTAAGATCTATTTCTCAGGAATTTCGTTTAAGGATGAACAGTAATTCATGTAGAGTACTGATGTTGCAGGTGAGTTGAGGTGGTTTTGATGCACCGAAACAAACACACTTTTATGTTAAATTGATCAAAACATACAACCGTTTCTGCACAAATTCTGTATGAGATCGCAAGTTGGGAAAACTTATCCCCCTTATTTAATAAACATAGATTAGCTATTTATTACCTATACCTATTACCTATTATTAAACTGACATCTGTCAAATTGCATACTGTTGTGTTTATTATTATGGAATTTGACAGATGTCAGTTTAATACTAGATTATTATAACTTTAAGCTTGGATAAAGTTAATATATGTTTATTAATAAGGGGGTTAGGGTATTTCCCAGTGAGATAGAAACATAAAATTTTGTAGAAAGTAAGAACTCGCAGCAAAAACAAAGAAATAAATCTGAAAAATTGGTAAATTAGCTCCGACTGCTCGTTTACCCCCTTATACCATAAAAAAAAAAAATATTATATCATGAACCATTCCCAGCTTATGTGTAGTTCCGTGGGTGCAGGCCTCTTGCTGATACTGAGCCCTCGAAGTGAGAACACGGCTCGCACTTGGCGGGTTTTTTACTCGACTCCGGGGAGGGTAACATTTTTCGAGGCTTTTTTTTTTAGTGGTACAAGGGGGCAAACGTTCAGTCGGAGCCATTTTCATGACTACCGTCGCCCATAGACATCCGCATAGAGATAAACAGATGCGTTGCCCTCGTTCCTCCGCCCTCGTGTGGGACTACCTCTTACTAGATCCACCGTGTGGTTAAGATGGGAATTGGGGATGGTAGCCAATTAGTAATTAATATACGACACCGGCGTAAAGTGACAGGTGTGATGTCGCGTTGGGTGTAGTGTGTAGCCGGTGGCCCATGGAGGAGGAAGGAGGGAAACACTTTATGCGGATGTCTATGGGCGTCGGTATAATGAAAAAGGCTCCGACAGCTTTGCTTCAAAAAAATAACATTATAAAATTAAGTTGGCCAGCCTGGGTGAGCTGCAATATAACCTTGGCCGTCAAAGTGTGATACAGTCCCTACATAGTATAAAACAAAGTCGCTTTCCGCCGTCTGTGTGTCTGTATGCTTAGATCTTTCAAATTACGCAACCGATTTTGATGGGGTTTTTAAAATAGACTAGCTGTGCCCCGCAGTTTCAACCGCGAAATCCATATAAACTTCAACACCCTATTTCACCCCTTTAAGGGTTGAATTTCTAAAAATCCTTTCTTAGCGGATGCCTACGTCGTAACATCTACCAGGATGCCAAATTTCAGCTTGAACCGTCCAGTATATCGTCCATATATATAGAATAGAGTGATTCAAGAGGAAAGTTTGTATGTATAATAACTACATTTTTGAAGTCCGAAACCCACGCGAAGCTGAGGGCGGAGGCTAGTTTATTATACAAATTAATATAGTAAGAGGTAATGCAATGCATTTCAGCTGAATTGGACCACCACGACCGAGGACGCTTCGCTTGCACAACACCGGCGTAGTGACAGAGAACTGTGCTGTGGCGTTTCCTGCGATGTGCGAGGCTGATCTCTATGCAGATGAAGGCACTCGCAGGGGTTTAGTCGGTAGGGGCAGCTCAGTCGTCGAGCCCGACACTGTACCCGGTTGAGCCACCCGGGCTCCTGGGTAGCGCACGTAAAGGTTATTCTTTCAACGACTTTAAAAGCAAAGAAAATTGTTTTGTTTTAGTTTTGTTTTATTTTTTGTTAGAGTAAAATTACTTGATTGTTATAGGTAGTAGTAGTAGTATAGTAGATATACAGGTGAGTTTTTGGTCATTATTTTTCTTATTTGTTTTATTTCATAAATCGAATGAATTATCGATTCTGAATCAAATCTGAAAATTTGGCCGGTGACCAAAAACTAACTTGTATATAGTCATACAACATAGTTTTTTCCTTTCTTTTTTCCTTTTTTTTAAATACATTTATTGTCTGCAGTCACATGTGTTAATTTATATTGTAAACTTAGCTGGTGTATGTGTTATTTAATTTAATTTAAGCTGTTCTGTATTAAGACTGTTTGTTTTTCCCTAATAAATAAAATAAAATAAAAAACTCCCCTGCGCTACCAAAAAAAAAGGTAGTCATGACTAATCGTTCGCCCCCATATACTATATTAAAAAAAATACCTGGATCTTCCAAATAGCAGGGCAGCAGCACGGTGTCGTTCTCATGACTCTTCACAGTCACCGGGACGCTTTTGAGAACTTCGCAAAATACGAATTTTATCAATAAAACAAACAACAGCTTCATTTTGAATTTGGAACGATTTACGCGGTTTGAAATTTCTACTTCTTTTTATTTTATTTTTCCGAACGCGTCGAAAGTATTTGCCATAGCGCGTGCGGCCGCGCGACTCTGTGACTCTGACACGTCTGGACAGTGAACGCGCCCAATGAGTACAATTAATTAAATGCTTTGTGTACACCGGGCGCTACAGTAGATCCCTACTAGCGCACAGTGTTTTTAATCTAATGCTACTACCACATACTGTTAAGTGCGAAATATCGTGATTTTATAGATTTTATTTATTTATTTAATAATTTATGCACACACATATTATCCATATAGTATGTTTGTGCATAAAATATTTAATATAAACTTACTTATTGTAGATATGTTGGTACAAAGGTACTACTTAATTAATATCTTCCAGTACACGTATGATATGAACATGTAAGTCCGGGGCAAGTAAATATGTTGATACAATAAGTATGTTAAATAACTAAACTAAGAAATAAAATATTATTTGTTGTAATAAAATAAAATATTGTTGCATAGCAATTTTGCCGTAGACATCAAAATCATAAACCGCACGAAATACAATGGCTCTCGTATGAAGCTTATATTTAAGAACGACAAGTACCTACACGAAGCGCGCCGTCCCAACTCAGCTGCAATGCAGCAAGAGTACTCTATTTTTCATTCTTTATATAATCTACTAGCGCGCGCCCCACAAAATTTCGATGCCGTGGAAAGTAGAAAATCATCCCATGGCATCTGATAGGAACATTATTCGGGATAAAAACTATGTGTTAATCCAAATCTAAAAATCCTATGTGTTAATCCAAGTTACTCTCTATGTGTATGCCAAATTTCATGAAAATCGGTTCAGCAGTTTTTGCGTCGTTATTATATTAACAGGACAAGGAAGATCCTGGGCAAATTCAATTACATGGCAGTGAATAGATCAACCAATAAAAAATACAAAATGGCGGGCGATACATGGTTCCAAGTTCAAATTAAAGTACTATATGATTAGTGATCATATGATTTGTATTTAAGCTGCTTAATATTAGTAGCGTAACGTGCCTTGGCAGGGCCCCGTGTGAAATTTTATTTGGGGGTCCTTCTCTCTCTTCCTGGCTATGCATCCCATATGGTGGTGGGGTCAGCCTTCCTTACTTTATTCTTCCACTTCGCTCTGTCTGAGACATCGTCTTCAGAAACTTGGCACTCCCTCATATCCTTTTGCACAATACTCTCCCATCGTGTTTTGGGCCGCCCTCTTGATCTTCGGCCGGAGAGGGAAAGCTGTAGTGTTGGGGGTCCTTTCAAATGAAAAGATTTCTCTCAAAAGAAAAAAAAAAATTTATGCGTGGATGTTGGCAACTTTTGAACGTACCCATTAAGCGAAAAAAAAGAAACTTGTCATTTATGAATTTAAAAAAAAAATTAAAAGTTTTTATTAATATTATACAGATCCCCTTATAATTGATACGACAAATACGGCGGTGACGGCCCTGCTTGATATTAAATGTTAATACATATTATTTTTTTCAGTGGGGGCTTTGCACTGCAGACGAATTAGGTCGGCGCGAAATTTCAAAGTTATGACTACGCTCTATTTACTGATTTGAGAATAGCCGGTGGTCCGTTGGGGCAGGGCTAAAGGACAACGCTTCTGCTAATATGGATGTTAAAGAGGTTATGGATGTTAAAGGGGTTTCGGACTTCGGTACTTAACGCTTGTTTCTCTCTTGCTTTAAAAAAATCATCACATAGGTTGTTAAGTTGACAATCATCATCATCATCATCATCATCAGCCGGGTAGGGTTGCCTCAGTTGATCAGAAATCAGGGAGAACGGTAAAGGTCATGAACATGGTCGGAAGACATTTTTGACATTATGAGATTACAATAATTTAATTTTGCCACAGCCCGGGGATGCAACTTGCACGCCGCCCGCCACTCGCCAGTACGGGAGATTTTACCCGCGTTCCAGGAGCCGGGAGATTTTAAAATGGAAGTCCTTTTATCCGGGAGAAACCCGGAATGACGGGAGAGTTGGCAACCCTGGTCGGAGGACGTCCATTATGTATATTGTTTTGACAATATTCGTAGTTATTCAATAATTGTAATATTATGTTGTTAAATTTTAATTGACCCAGATATTGGTTCCATGCATGGTATATTTTAACTGTCTTTTTTTATATAGACTTATGGCATTTTGATAATAATGAAATTTTTATGGCTTCATAAATGGAATTGGGAACCTGTTATGATAGATTATATGTGATTTGATATTATTTCAAATAAATAAATCACATACTAAAAAATATAATCATAAAAAAGTGTGTGCTTTAAACCACACCATTGAAGTAAAACGTAATTATTGATTGAATACACAAATTCATTACCGTAGTTACAATGACATAACATGTCATATGATATTTATTTTTTAAAACAAAAAAGTTTCACTTAAATCGAATTTGAATGACAACTTTCATTGGCCTCGCCCTATCACACATTTTTGTAACGGTCTCGCCAGCTTTCATCCCATGTCAAGTGCGCGTATAGAAGTTTTACTTTAAAAAATCGCCGTAGTAGGTAATAGTGCATGTTCAATGGTATTTTTTCGTCTTAAAAAATGGGCCTAAAATTTTTTATTGCAAGAATTATTTTTTTTAGTATAAGGAGGCAAAATCCGCATAAAGGCGTTGGCCTCCTTCGTCCTCCACTCTCCATAGGCCACCGGCTACTTGCACACCGCACGAAACTCAACAGAACAGCTTTACGCGCGTTTCGTTTAAGCGAGAGGTACCTCCCCGGTCGTGCCGTCCCAATTCGGTTACATGCAAGCATACGGTGTGACACTACCTTTTACTAGTAGATAATCAAAATTCTCCTGTCAGTGACTCATAAAAGAATTCATAACCGAGTGTGCCAGCACCCTTACCATATCCCGTCAATTATTATACCTTTATAAAGATATGACTCTTAGATCTTAGGATGCATTTCATGTCACATAATGCTCGCTTTGTGATAGAAATCCAAAGTATATCTTGATTAAATACTTTATATTGTATACTATTTTCACTTTTTATTAATTTAATTTTAAATTATGTATCTTATCAATACATGTTATAAAACTGTAGAAGACGTCATTCTATCCGTATCTTGTGCGGCTTTCATACAAAAATTACTAGACTGATTTTGGTAAATTTTTTTGTTATATAGGCATTACTGCTCGGTAACATCTACGCTGTAATTTCTCAATATATTATATAATGAAAAATTTAAAAAAAAATACACTATTGTAGGGCAAAATAACGGATTGACAATTCGGCCACATAACATTACACGTTACCATGACAACACATTTCCAATAATGACAAGACAACGGCTGTCGGGTCGACTAGTATACAATAAAATTCTCGTATCACAATGTTAGTTACACTCCTCCGTAACGGCTAGACCGATTCTCATAAAGTTTTGTATGCAATATAAGTAGGTCGGCTAACATTTTTGATCTTGATATTTTCACGGGATCGAAATTTACGAGAATGAAACCGCGGAGCGCAGCTAGTTTGTATATGGGCGATTCCATTATAGCGGGTGCAACATTTTGACGCATTCAAATGTTCCGAACAATAAAATTAAAGACATTTGTAATTAAATTATTATCTCAAGGGCTACATTTTAACACTTTTCATTTTAATACTTTTATAAGAATTTGAATAAAATTTCTAAATAGTCTGTAAGGAGGTCTAAAATACTATTGCGGGTGCAACAGAATTGGCCCAACGTTTGCAGATCTCAGGACAAAAGTCATGCCGAGTCAGTCAAGTCTGTGAATTGTAAATCGTTTATTATATTATATCTCTGTATTTGGTAACACAATAAATCAATTAAGTAGTTATAATTCTAAAAATTAAAGAAAACAGTAACATACATTAATTATTCACTTTTTAAACGATCGCGGGTGCAACACCAAAATATCGCGGGTGAGAGTATAAAGGAATCTTATCTCTCATAGTGAATATAAAGGTCAGTAAAAACGTATGTAGGTACTATATATGAAAACAGACAATGAAATTGACTAATCAGAAAACTTCATGTCCATTCTTCTTCTATCGTGTCAATGGCACCATGAATAAATAAATAAATAAATAAAATATTTAAAATTATTAAAAATTTGATTCTGCCGGACCAGTAATTTGTTACGGAAAGGCCAGCATCTGACACCTGCATCAGGTCGGCTTTAGGGCACAGGGGACTAGACAAAACATGGAACATCTCCTGGTCTCGGGCACCGCAGTCGCACTCCGACCTAGTGGTATAGCCCCACCTTGCCAGGCTTGACCTGCAGCGGCCCACTCCTGTCCGAAGACGGTTGAGCTTGCGCCAGGTGGGCTACTGCAACTCAGAACCTGGCGGCAGGGTTTCCGCGGGATGAATGAAGTCAGAGTTGCCCCTTATATGATAATTATTTCTTTTCAAATATGTCAATATTCGACAAAAACTACATGAATTTCTTTGTTTCATTTTTATTTTGGAGTTTATAATTTTACGAGAATTTCTTCAGATCGCACATCTGCAATGTCATTCACGATTCAGTGAAACATTTGCCATCAATTGTTTTTAGGAACCATCCCCTAATTTCTCCATCTTCATCTATATCGCTCAGATTACGTTCTGACATATTCAAATAGAAGCTCATATCAAAGTTTACAAGCGCACCAAAGAAAAATATCCAAAAGTTGTATATTTTTACTTCATTTGCACTTTCTGCTATGCATTGATATCGAATATCGTCTATAGTGGAATCGCCCGTATATTACGTACCTACGTTTGTATATTTAAATTATTAAACAGTGGACTAATAATAATTAATCAAGATATAAGAGTGACATGCTGCATTGTATAGGAGCACCCGGCGCGACCGGAGAGGTACCTCTCCCTGGCACATGATACCGCCGTTTCCGTCGAATTGTGAGCCGGTGGCCCAGTGGAAAAGTGGAAAGGAGGGCAACGCATCTGCATAACAGAAAACATTCTAGAAAGAGGTAGTGCCACACTTCATGCTTGCATGCAGCCGAATTGCGCCGGCTCGACCGGGGAGGTACCTCTCGCTAACACGACACCGGCGTAAAGTGACAGCTGTGCTGTCGCGTTTCGTGCGGTGTGTAAGTAGCCGGTGGCCCATGGAGGTGGGAGGAAAAAGGAGGGCAACGCATCTGTATAGCCTCTATGCGGATGTTTGTGGGCGTCGGTAGTCCTGAAAATGGCTCCGGCTGCTCGTTTGCCCTCCTATATCATAAAAAAAAAAAAAAAAGCACTAGGCAGGTGCGATTCAAGTGTTTGTTTGTTTGTTATTCCTTCACCACAAAACTGTTGAACCGATGTTCATGAAATTTGGCACACACATAGAAGGTAACTAGCATTAACACAGGATAGTTTTTATCCCGAAATGTTCCTATGGGATGCCATGGGGTGATTTTCTATTTTCCACGGGACCGAAGTTTACGCGGGGCGCAGCTAGTAAAAAATAATATCATTTTCACCCACGAAGATCGTGCGGTGCCCTTGTGGCTCGTTCTCTTGTATCGCATTTGTTAAAAAAAAAACAAATTTATAATAAGAATAAATAAAACAACAACAACACACCAAGGCTATATTGAGTAAGTAAGAACAAGGGTAACATGTAAAAGTAAATATTAGATAAGATTGGCTTTAGTACAAGAAATTAAATCAACGAAAATAATTCAGTAAGAATTTACCAATGGTACCCTCTCGGCATTGCCCCACGTTGGCTTTGTACTCATCGATTATTCTCCTCCTAGCGGGAGAGAGCTTGAATCTAAGGTCCAGGTCATCAAGCTCCGATAAAGCCTGCTTTATGACCTCAGCTGCAGACCGCGATGGTAAGTCGCCGGTCTCCTTCTCTCCACTGCTGGTCTTCCTTTTCTTGCAAGCGCCGGGATTCTCAATCTCTCCACTGCTGGTCTTCTTGCAAGCTTCAGCTACGACGAATGCATTCGTCAGAACTGATGCAAGATGTAAATCCTCGATCATTCTGGCATTGATCGACCGTCAGGATCCCAAGAAACAGCCTATCATATGCATGGTGCAGTAAATATTGGGAAGAGCAACGGATGAGTAGGCGGAGCTGCTCACAAGTCCGAAATCGATCTGATACGGGAAGTACGAGAACGGATCAGTCGACTCTTTTAGATCTGATTCCGCGGTTAGTTTAGACATCTCCTTGAGAGTCACATGGTGGCAGATGAACTCGGTAATATCTTTCGCCTCAACTCCCATCAGATCCGCAGCATGGCGAACCGACAAGAGACCTGCACAATGGTTAAATCTAGTTACACCTGTCCAGTAGCCCAGAGCTGACAGATGGTGATCAGGAAATCGATTGAAGAACATATCATAAGCTGCTGCGAGTTTATGTAATTCGCTAATCCCCTCATTGAGGTAGAAGCTCTCGCTGCGAGTTACACTTCTGAACAGAGCTGTGTCCCTACCCTGGAGCTGATCCTGAAGTTTCTTGACGAGTGGGGCAGTGGAAGCTTTCCTATGGAGTTGTGACTTCCTGTAGAGGAACAAAAGTAGCAGTAGCACGTCGTAATCTGTCGCATCGTGGCCGACACTCCCGCCTGTCGTCTGGTCGAGGCTGCCTCGCTCTTGGAGGTCTACCAAGCTGCTGATGCTGATAGTTTCTTTGTCCTTTCCGATGAGCACGTTGTACGTTGTCCAGTCCGAGTCGAGCACGCTGGTAATTGTGTGAGCCTTCACTGCCAGGTAAGCATTTGCCAAGTGACAATTTAGCGCCTTCCCTTCGCAGATTCCCTTTACAATAGCTTGCTTCATCTCAAGAACCGTTAGACTTGTCTTCTTAATGTACACTGTTGGCTTTCGGTTCTTTGCGAACCAAGATGAGGGATATTCGCTATAATGTTCGAACATGATGTTAGTAACCCGACGGCGCACGCTCTACTGTATGTGGCGAGATTCCTTCTATCCCATACGGTATATAAACAATATTTAATGAGTCCGGCATTTCGAGTATTTCTCCGAAGTGCCAACAGTCGCCCCTACTGTAGTTGACGTTACAATGTAACAAAATAGAGATGCGCAGAATATTCGTTTGATATTCGGTATTCGGTGTATTTTACATAGTTTTCAGTATCCGTATTCAGCCGAATATTCGGTTTTGGCGCCGAATATATTGGGTTTTTGGTAGATATTAGATTTTTTTTGCCCACACAGCGTAGACATGTTATTTATTTATAGCATAAGGGGCAAACGAGCAATCGGAGCCTTTTTATGACTACCGACGCCCCGATGATTATTACGCAGATGCGTTGTCCTCCTATCATCCCCTCCCCCAATGGGCCACTGGCTACTCACAAGCCGCACGAAATTCCATATTAAAAGACACTTATAAAGTATGGAATTTGACAGATGTCAGTTTATTGTTAGGTTATTATTTGGATAGAATTATTCTATGTTTATTATGATAAGGGTAAAAGACACACCCTCATGAGACAAAATGACAATAATATTCACTATTACAGAGATATGTAGAAACAAACAAATAATATAATACATACATAAATTAAAAGGTAAGCAAAAGTAAACATACATATTCTAATATTTATTTATTATAAGGTATGTATAAATTATGGTGCTATTACACGGGACTCTGGACTCTAGAGTCCAAGGACATATCTGCTGGTTC
>LUGF01059781.1:4307-21700 GCA_001625245.1 Calycopis cecrops
AGACCCGCCTAGATCCTGAAATTTTATCTATGTCATATGTTTATTTCTATAATAAAACTCTAAAAATATACATGAAATTGTTCCGAAGAGTTTTGGTTTAAACTTCACAGAAAACAGGCCGTCCACTTAAGTTATAAGAGTAACATGACAGTTACTATTGGCTTTCTGTCTACTTACAAGTGGTACGACAAATATTAAAAAAAATCTTGAGTATGTTTTGATATTAAAGAAAAAAAATATATCAAATGCATCCTACTAAGTGATTCTCAAAGATTTAGTTATAAGACATATAGGACAAAGATATAATAAAGACATAGTTAGACATTAGTTGGCACTAACCGTACATATGACAGCCTCTTGAAGGGTCTCTACAAATCTAGCTCCCACCTGGAATCTGTAGAGACGGCTAGCTAAAACATTTCTCCAGATATTTATTATTAATGAATATAAGTGTCAATAGTAAGTATATAAGCACTTAATATTGTATCTTGGTGTAGCCTGTTGCTACTTTTTGGATTCCGTATCCAAATTGCATAAAACGGAATCCTTATAGTTTCGGCATGTCTCTCGGTCCGAAGCTATTGGGCAATCGTAGTTGAAACTTTTTAGGTTAATGTATTCTGTGAACCGCTATTCGAATTTTGAATATTTTTAGTCCAAAATTTAAAAAAATAAATAGCGGGCACTCCATAAATAGAACTGAATCTATTTTTTTTTTCATCCAACCTGTATGATAACCTATATCTAACCTATATGACCTGAATATGCCCCATCCATGAATATTTTTTTATTATGATAATATTATTAAGATTACTAAAACCATTTTTATTTATTATTTTATATCTATAAAATCAATTGTTTGAAAGAAACATAGACGCGAAAGTGGAAAAATAGGTCCCCCCGCCAACTTTTTAAAATAAGATAGTGAGAAATCTAAATATGGTATATGCTGTAGAACTCAAAGAAAACAATCAACGAAAATGGTTAGAGCGAGATATCATAATTAGTTTTTGAGAAATAACACATTTTCCAAAAACACAAATACAACTTTGTCATTCAAACAAACACTATGAAAAATCAAGTTATTTTTATAGTGGTACGGAACTCTACGTAGGGCTATATAGGGTTGCGCATTTGCGCAAGTCCGACTCGCACATGGCCGGTTTTATTATTAGTGAGAGAAAAACGAGAAACGCCCACAAACATAGTGCATACGTGTTTGTACTCCTTCCTTTCTAAACTCTAATGGCATCAGAACCACCGACGGCATGTATGTCACTTTGTAGCAGTATCATGTGAACTGCAGCTAGCTCCTGGTCATGCTAATTCGATTTTATTACAGCATAGCGCTGCACAAAACTAACGAATTCCTTTATGAAACAAAGGAAGCTTCACTAACATCGTGGCACATGACAACTATTATTAGCGTCCAGACTAAAGTACATTACATATTCTAAGCGTAGCAATAGTTCACATTTGTAAATAGCGCAAGCCTCACGAAGGAATATTACTAATTATTACTATTAATAAAAAAGAAACAAGTCAATTTCTTATTAGTTTTCAGAACATAATATAATATCACAATATTTTGTTTTAATGACGTGTTAAAATATGTCTAACCTTTATAGTTCACAATCTTTCGATAATATTAACTTGTGTGTGTGCTTGCTGTTTCAATCGTTTTCAAAGTAAAATTAAGATGTTCCAATCTGATCCAGATTCATTTTACCCAAATCAGGAAAATCAGTTTACTACTCGTAGTTATTTGTGCGAAATAATGCAAGCATGCAAGCATAATTGCAATAGTCATATTAGTAGTGTAAAATATACCCTATATTTTATACATTAATTGATTAGCCATGGTGGCTTGTAAAATATGAATCGAAACTTCTTCTATAAAGCATAAGTAAAACTAAAACTCGAGATGATTGGGATGCTAATTATGCTTTAGCTAAGATTATCTGGATGGACACTGCATCATACTATTTCATACAAGCAGCGTAAGTAGAAATTTTTGTTATATCGTAATAAATAAGTACACATGATCACTAATACATAATAATATATTTATGTGAAATGTAATTTACCAGATGAAAATTAGAATTAAGTATACACCATGTAGTTATAATTATAGTGTTATTAAGTTATTAGTAAGCCGCAGGAGACCTCTTTTTGCTTCAAAAAAAATAAGTTAACACAATATTAACAGTCATCTCGGTGACGTGATTGGATACAAGCCGCTAGTGATTAACCGAAGGCGTCCAATGGAAGAGGTTTATTTCTTGGACTTATTGTGATGGCTGCAAGTACGGTGGTATGAGAACTCTTAGCATCCTGTAAGTGGCTTATGTCTAGTAATGTACCTACTGAAAAAAGCCTGAAAACTACAAAAGGGGCAAAATAACATTTATACAGGTGGATTAATTATCTCAATCCAAGTACCTATTTAGAAAATATTACGCTAAATTAGGTACATGAAGCAACAATATTTATCCAAGTACCTACTTCAAAACAACAGTAAAAGGTAACACCACTTCCATACATAACGTTTATAATGCCATTTTTACGACGTTATCTCTAGACAAAACAAAAAGTTTAATAATGTTACAACGTAAAATCCACAGGAGTTCTGAATTATTTTCGACTCAATTTTTATCTCTTTGAAGAGGTAATGACGTGAAAACACGTAAAATTATATTCTGCGCTAACTGTAATGGTTTCGAAAAACAATAGGAATATCTATGTGAACATTTTTATTGTGAAATTTATATTTTTAGTGAAGTAAAAAAATCATAATATTTCAATTTGACTTGATGCTGCGTTAGAGAAGACAAAATAATATCTACCAGTATTTGACTAAATTAAACATCTCTGTACAGTGAAGTCATCTGAACATATTATAATAATATATATTCATAGCCATTCTTTGGTAACGCACCCACTTCATAGCCATTCTTTGGCTTTACGTACGCTACCCAGGAGCCTGAGTGGCTCAACCGGGTACAGTGTCGGGCTCGGCAATTGAATTGCCCCTACCGACTAAACCCCTACGGGTGCCTGCAGCCGCTATAATTGGAGGGCCCTGGATCTTCAAGCAACAGAGCCCCTCCAGCGGCAGGCTCGCCTCGTGAAAAAGCCAGACTTCTCCTCCTTAGGGACTGTCCGACTTCCTTTCAACAGTTTCTATTCCAACATTGGAATCGTGCAATAGGGTCAGGTTTCTCTCCTGACCCCTGGTTCCAACTCTTCAACGGAGCACGCAACGCCGGCCGTCCTAATCCACGCCGCCATCTGCTGTTTCAGAGGGACGGGTGGAGGACCTCCCAGCTGAGCTACTCTGAGCCTGGCCTCTCCCCCAAGCCTGCCAGTTTAAGCAGGTCTAATCGGCAAAGATTTCAGCATCTCTGGGGGGGAATAAAACATAGATTATGTTACTTGCAGATAATGTAGTTTTGGGGTCTATTCGATACAAAAATAAAATAATATATTTTAACCTAATATTAGTATAGAAAGGCAAATCAAGTCAGTCACTTTTATTGATCAACGCACAGCTTAAAGTACGTTACGGTTAATGTAAGTTTAGTAAGTTTCATAATATAAGTGACCAATAAGAAAGGACTTATAGAAATTCCACACCTTAGGGGGTAAAATGGGGGTGTAGGTTATATAGAAATTTCTGATTAGTGGCCCATATTATAATGTATACAGGAAATATCATATTAGATGTAAAAAATATATCACGTGAAAATTAAACTAAAACCTTTGTATAACCAAAAGACTATAAGTATATTATTGGTGTTTCCCTCGAAATTGTAAACTAGCTTTTAGCCTTTGATTTTCCTGCAAGATATACTGACTGCTATTTTAAAACTATTGTAAACAATATTGTATATATGTATTTCTAAAATAAATATATTTAATTTATAAAGTATTTAGCACGGGGTTAGGCTAACTTAGTATGCAAAGTCTCCAGATATTATTATTATTACATTATGCTTCATATTCATTGCTAAAGTAATTGCCACTAAGTGGACCCTGTGAAATAAAATCAGTATTTTTGTCACACAAAAAGCTCTTAATAGACTAAATGATACTTTAAATGGAATATTTAATTAATAATGTACATTTTTTCTTTTAAGTTCTTTGTAGTCCGTAAAATGTCTTGTTCTGTAAAAATTGGTTTATTTTATTGATGACATGTCAGACCTGCACGTTCTTTTTATAATGAGAAATAAACCACAACTGGGAAATTTTGATGGCTATCTATTATTATCCTTAATAATAATATTTACTTGGTATATGGCAAAAGTGTTTACTGCGAAGTAACTGAGAATGTAAGTTAAACAATTTCAAGAACAACTTCGGAAACAATTCGGATTCAAATTTTGATGAGCTGACTTCGTCGTTGGTTTATTAAATTCAACTTTCACACCGATCGATGGTAAATTTAATATGGCAACGGCCAAGAAGTTTACTCTTATTAAAAGTTTGACAATTAAAAATCTACCTTTAAATGCTGTAACTTTAAAATCTTATAAATAATAATCTTGTTTCACGGTATTTATGTTTGGTTGTTATGATTTTTTATCACTTTTTATTTTGGAGCATTTAACTCTTTAATAAACCAATATAGTATAAAGAAGGACCTTCTTCTGATCTCAAGATCAGAAGAAGGTCTTTCTCATATACGATACTATACTGTATACATATCCTCGTGGATATGGCAATAAAAAATAGAGGAGTAATTTGTTCGACGGGCTCCATCATACTTCGCAAAATAATTGACAGTGACATCAATTTTTACTGTACCTATTTTAAAAGATTCACTCAACATTCATTTTATATAGAGATATATTTGAGCTTAAACATAACGTGATATAAAATTTTTAAAATAGAATATTTTGTAATATACATAAAAATCTATCAGTTTCACTTGCCATTACTTCTATTACCAACAAGCTAGCTAGAACGCTCTGCCAGTTACCGTACGTATCCGTTTAAAATTTCATCGCAAATTGTACAGTTTAGCTCTTACCTGAAAATATAACAAACATACATACAAACTTTCGCATCTACTATAAGTAGTTCTATTTACTAGCTGGTTCTTGTTTAAAACTTTGACCACAAAACACTGTTCCACGGAGGTACATTTTATGTGAATTTTTCATTCTGTACGCGCTCTGAACTAGCGCGCCCACATGTGTGCATTCGGATTGCTACATTCGTGTTTACTTAATCCACTTCGACAATCGCTGGATGAAACTGAATTTTCAACGTTAGTACAGAAAACTAAATTCCGAGAAGTACTTCTGTTTAGAATTAGGTTCTCTGTGCTTTTTTATTCGCACAATAGCTTCCGCCCGTAGCATCGCTCGCGTGGTTTTCGGACTTGACTTAACTTGAAAAATGGAAGAGGTTCTCAATTCTTCGGAATGTTTTTTAATGCATGATGGTACGTAGGTGGTCCCATTGCCCGGTCACGATCTGATGATGGGATCCTGGTGAAATTGGAGGTACTCAAATATTATAGGCATCTCAAGGAATTAACGCTGGCGCTAGCTCGCCGAGCTTTAAATGTTTAGCTGTTAATTACTTCTAACGACGATATCTCAAAAACTATTCATCTGATTGATATAATGTTAAAGGCAATTTTAATTTACATTTAATGCCTAAGCTAACTAATCGGTCGTTTAATCTTGATAACTAGTGAAAAATCTTCAACAATAGTGTTTTTTAAAGTAGAAGTAGAGATTGAGCGACGTCGTTGAATTATAGGTATACAAACTACTATTTTATAATATGCAGTTAATGTTTGTTACGTAAATACTATATGAATCTATACTAATATTATAAAGAGGAAAGATTTGATTGTGTATGTGTGTTTGTATGTATCGAATAGGCTCCGAAAGTACTTCACCGATTTCAAAAATTCTTTCACCATTGGAATGCTACATTATCACAGGTTAACATTGGCTATTTTTTACTTAACCTTCAAGTACTGACGTGGGTGTCTCATAGACGGTGAGTTAACAAAAGTAAGCCTTATTTCGAATCTGTTAAAGATACCCCCGCGCCCTTCCCTGTAGCTTCGGGATTGAACACGTTGATTAATAAGTCGAGAACTCACTAGCGGCACGGCAACACGTTCGGCTGTAGAGCTGCGCAGTGTCTCTCAGACGTGAGGTCACTATTGAATAATACTATAGTAGCTAAGATTAAAATAAATATTTTTCAAGTAAGCGAAATATAGGTTATATAATTTTTACCAAATAAATGCTGATTTCATATTAAAATGTTGTTTTTTTTACACTTTATTAATAGAACAATAATAAAATGATAACAATACAGGTAAATATGTTCAAATTAGTACTTATAAGTAATTCTTTTTGATTTTTTTAAGCCGTCTGAGATACGTTACATCACCATTTATGATATGACTAAACCACGTCAGTTCTTAAAGGTTAATTTCCATGGGAAAATGCTTAATTTGCATGGGAAAACGTGTATACTTCTGAACGGCTGAACCAATGGAATACAGTTTTATGTGGGTATTTTGATGGTTACCAGGATGTTTAAAAAATACAATTGGATCCGGTAGATGGCTCTGCTGTCGGTACGAACGCCACCTAAATATGCGCCCACGAAGGGTTCTAAGTCGGTACGACCAATTTTCGACAGAAGGCGCCACTGTCATTCCAATCAATTTTATATATTGCTATGGTAGTCCATGCTGACGTATCTGTTTGTGGCGTAGCAACGCGCGCACGGTACAGCTAGTATATAATATTTTCCAAAGGATTAAATATGTCTAACTAATTAGGGAAGTAAATGTGAGAGTGTAAATATACATTTCATTTATTCTATAGTAGTAATAGTAGTGGAGTATATAATGTTCTGAAAATTGCTAAGTCGCATTAAATTTATTAATTAGCTACAAAGCTACAACTGGTAAATGCTATTGCGTGCTAACAAAGGTTATTTGCAAAATCAAAATGACAATTTACCTTAAGGGTCGCTTAGACGGGAAATTTAATTACGCGGTTCCGACCAGGATTTATAAATTGTGACGTCACGACAATATAATCCTATTTAAAGCTACTCCTAAAATAGTTATTGCTAGTGATGTACTGTAACTAAAAGTGTTTTGTCGCTTGTTTATTTAAAATAATAGAAGTTTGTTAGGAACAAGCACTGCACTATTGCTTCTCATCTATTATGGTACACGGGTCAGCAGATCGGTCGTATTGGCGTTCATTGAAGGAGTTGAAGTCCAGTGCACCGGTGATGGTGATGATGATGATTGCTTCACATAACGTGCCAACGTCCAACATAATATGTTGCCGCCGGCTTGCCAGCCTCTTAATATATAATTAATATACCTAATAAAAAAAAATATTTCATCGTTCACCTTTTTTTTCAGTTTTTGCATTGGCAATGGGAACCATATTATGGTGGATACTGATGCCCCTTTACATCTGCAAGGCTAATGATTATGCAAGCGTATTGCCCTCGTTTATGCTTTCATTTCTCGTCCAATAGGTCACCGACTACTCTTAAACCGAAATACGATGGTAATGCAATTTTTTATGGAGGTATCAAGTTAACAAGAAGTTCCCCTTTGATCGTGCCGGGTACTCTTATGGTCGCAGCACACTTATCAACTCGGAAATGGATCGTAAACGCCTCGCCTGGTAAAGCGGACGATACGATTACGTTACGTTTCCCAAAAGTGTGCGTTGCAGTATGAAGTTTTTAACAAAGAATACAGATCGGCTCGAGGTGATACGGTTACGATCCGTTTCCGAGTTGATAAGTGTGCTGAGACCATTACGATCCATTGCTTTAAGGGGTACAATTACAATAACATATAAAATTTATACTCTATAACCACCAACACCCTACTGTTTTGTCACTTATGTAGGGATATCTCTAAAATACCAGTGTGCCAAGGGTCATCAAAATCTGTCCTAACACTGTTAGAAAAATATTTTTTTACGGTTAGAAAAATAAAAATGTATCAAAATAGCGTATTCTATTGTATTATTTTTCTCAAACTGCCGGGTCAGATTTTAATACCCCTTGGCACAAAGATATAGTTGGAGTGTCCATACATAAATACCACAACAGTATTAGTATCGGTTTGCCTCATAATATTGAAGTATTAAATGCGTGACAGAGCTATCGTGTCTCCGCATGTACATCGTTCAAAATCGACGTAATGGGTTTCGGAGAGTCGCATAAAATATGCAGTTTAAGGTCTACCAGGCTACGCGGAGGATTTATAGCTTTATTTTATACTTAACAAAATTAACCCTGTTGTTCGTGCGGCATAATCAGAATCGATGTTCAATTGTAATCTCATTTAGTACTACTGTTCAACCTAAAAAACATTACAATATTTATATATGACCATTTTATTTTACGATATACACTAGTATCGTGAAATAAAATGTTCCTGCATTCCGCGAATACCAAACAGAGGAAGCATCTTATCTATAGCGGAAAGGGCAGTTTGCCATTGACACTGACAAAATTTTGTTAAATACTGACTACTTGACTTGTAAATCAGTATTGAATAAAAGGAACGACTCCCTTCTACCAGGAGAATCCAAAAACATTAAAGGGCTATATCACACTACTTTTCTATGGAACTAAGTGAAATCTGAATGGTTATTTTAAAAAATGTAATTAGAGTATCCTAGTATTAAATTTAATATATCTATTCAACAATTATTGATCCCTTATGGCATGTTTGTTGACATTTGCTATTTATTTTGCTTTCTGAAGTCTATATCTAGTTATAATCAAGTGTCCTAGACCTTTCTAACGATACTTCAAACCCTTGAATCCCTTCGGTGTTTGGAGACGCACGAGGTATTAAAGAAACCAGTCGGGTAAAATCCTGGCAGTATACGTTGGAATTCACATTCACATCACAAACACAAAGTCAAAAGAAAATAGAAATCTAGTCGGTTTTTATGACCAGCGGCACAAAGTTCTGTGCAATAATCACCGGCCGTGAAATTACAGTCGTATTTTCAATTAACTTTTAAACATTTTTTTCGCATGAAATAGCAATGTCATTACCCTAAGGCAAAATGTGAAGTGGCTTGTTAGAAAATTTTCGTCATAATTTTCATTTGCATATTTAAATGTCTCAATTTTTATCTGTTATCCACGTTTTCATCCGTGTAAGTTTTCATACAGATGTTGGCCGATTCTCAGAACTACCTAATAGGTATCCAAAATTTCATGAGAATCGGTCTAATCGAATCGAAGAAGTGTGATATACAAGGTAAGTATTTATTCAGTGCACAAATTACGATATGTTGTCTACATACATAAAGCAACGTTAACTACACTTTTATTTTCGATCTCCAATAAAAACTCTATATCCTAGGGCCAGTTTAATGTTTCCAAAAAATAGCGAAGTGTATGGACACCCTACTATCTCTCACTTAAATACCTACATGGTGTCATGTCCCCACTCCCCGCTCGGTCGGCGAGCGGCGAGCTGCGCGGGCGGTGCCTTTGACAATACATTTTGCAAATGTGGGATATTCTTGATATTATAATTAAAAAAAAAATATTACTTTTTTTTGCGGAAATGTACTTAGTTATCGATATATAACACGCAGAAAAAATTTGTGCACTGAATAAATACTTACCCTGTATATACATATTTACTATCGTTAGTTTCCAGATTGGGTATTGAAGTAAAGTAAAAAAATACTTAAAATTCCATCTATTATTATCAACGCTCCTTATATAACAGTGTGTAAACTATTTAAGCTAAAAATTAAATGAATGCCTCCTCTTTCGTGGTGCCGGTAAAAAAGGACCATCTCCGAGAGCACAAGTTCTCCTTGGTGGCACAGCTTTAAGAATGAGCCACGAAAAAATACTTGGAGTCAATCCTCGAAAGAGGGTGGATTTTTGTCCCACACTTGACTTTTTTTTTGTCGTTGAAGTGGCGGCGTAGTTCGTGAGGGTGGGAGAATCACTAGACCGACTATTGCCGAACTTATCCCCAGCGATATCTGGCACATGCCGGAGTATGGTTTATACGGATCCCCGTAAGGTAAGCGCGCGAAATGAAGTACTACGTAAAACATGTCATCGCGGTGATTGATTGACGATGATTATACGAGGCTATTGTAGCATAAGTTAGCAAGTAGCCACTGCACTCGCAGGTTACCATGGAGTTAGTGGCTCAGGTGCTCGCTGAAGAGCACTTTTTCCTGGTCCTGAGTAGAGCTTTAGGGGAGTATGACACTCCCCGCTAATATAATCCATTTTTGGTAATTTATTTGATTAATTTTGTAACAAATTAATTAATTCACGGCCATTATATCTGTATATTGATTGTTTTGTAACATCATATAGACTAAGCGACAAGCAATACATAATAATATAATCAATATACTTCCTGACACGTACAGAAGTCATTTGATTCAAGTAGCCAAAGTCAATTATGTGATTTGGTAACGGAATTTTGAATTTTCGATATAAGCCACTAAAGGGATAGAAAAGACGTAACTTTAAAAACTTCAAACGTCCAAGACAGAGAAATTGCAAGAAATTGCACTGAACAGAGAAATATAGGAGATTGTTATTTCTAAGGTCAAAATCCTTTTCGACTAACTAATACCCGTTTTCAATATGTATAGATGCATTTGTAAACTGGATACGGTTTTCATATATATTATAACAGTAACCAATAATATTGACAGATAAAATATGGAAAACTGTTCAAAACACACACAATTCTATGCTAAGATAGCGCTACTAAGAAGCATTCCAGGTTGCAATATAATAACGCAATCGCAGCTTTTTACCGTTGCTTCGCGTTTTCATTCAACCTCACTATAGTTCTTTATAACCCTCATCAAGACGCCAGCTCTGAAATTTTTAACTCTCATGAAATTTCTCAGGTAAAATAAACCACGGTCACGGAATCCCAAATTAAATAGATTAGATGAAACCCAAGGGTCAACTTTTTCTTTGTACTTTTAATTTTTATTACTGCTTACTTTTTTAACTCATTTAATTTATTTGAATTAGTTTCCGTCTCTGCATTTAATTGCTGTAACCATTGTAATTGATACCTAGGAGCTCGGGTGGCTCCTAGACCTAAGTCGCACTCGAACCTTGGGGGTGAAACTGAAGTAACCTCTGTGCATGCCTTCAGCCTCTATAATTGGAGGATCCCAGATTCTCTGTCCTACGTCGCGTCGTCGGAACCGTGCAATAGACTTAGGTACCCATCCTGACTCCGACAGAGCTCGCCATCATTGCGTTTAAATCGGACCCGCCAGTCATCCCAATCCACGCTGCTGGCTGCTGATTCAGAGGGACAGGTGGAGAAGCTCGCAGCTGAGCTGCTCTTAGGGCGCTTGTCCACCGCCGCCGTCACCGGACCGTCACCGAGAACGAGATTATTTCGGGCCGAATTAGATATGACGTAACGGCGATCGTTTGTCCACCGCGAGACCGCGACCGATTTCGCTGGTTTAGTTTATACCAGCTGTCATGCGTGGTAGTCACGTTTACGAAGAAATAAAGTGATGGCTAGATTAATGGTAAAAAATCGCGCCATGCATTTCTACGCAAAACTTTATCTTTGGACACTTCCTTGGTTTTATCCCACAAACATTCTTTACTTTCTATAATTTCTAATAATGAATAAACATCGTATTTAAAATTTTTCGCCATTTTTATTACAATGTTATACTAATTAATGATAATTGATTACAAACAAAATAATAACTGAGCTCGTGTACGGTGCGACGGCGACGGCGACGGCAGTGTGTGGACAAGTTCATATATGTTTTGCTTTGCCGGCACATCGGCCCGTCAAAATCTCGGGCGACGATCTAGAGGTCACGCCGATCTACTCGCAATTTCGGCGGACCGGGATGACGGCGCTCGGGTGACGGTATGCGGTGGACACGCGGCTAAGTAATGTAATGTAAATGTATGTACCGCTACTTCGGCGCCGTCATCTCGTTCTCGGTGACGTGACGGTGACGGCGGCGGTGGACAAGCGCCCTTAGTCTGGCCTTTCTCCCTTGCCTGTTTGATATGGCTAACCCTGCATACAAGCCCCTCAGCCACGGCAAGGTGGTTCAAGGTAATTCTGTAATGTGATTCAAAGCCCTTAACAACTCATAATACACAATATTCCGTTAGAAAACTTTACCTATCAATAATACAATAAATTAGATAACATTTTCAGTACAAAGACAAAAGGACAACATATCTATAATTCAACAGCTTAGAATATAAAACGTATCGTCATAACAAAATAAAGTTACGTTTAAAATAAAATTATAAGACTAAAACGTTAGAATGTAGCTATTGCTCAGAATAATAATGTAATACGTGGGCCTACGATGGCTGTATGATGATAATTGGAAAGACTTTTTTTTTATTGTAGTTAAATGGTAGTCAAGTGTGCAAGCTGTAATGGAAATGACAAACGCTTGGTAATTCTGATTGTGAAATATAATTTATAATATTACTAGTTCTTACCCGCGGCTTCGCTCGCGTGGTTAACACATATAGGGACACACAAACAAATCTTTCCTCTTTATAATATTAGTATAGATTATCAGTAACAGTGCCACGCTGCATCGCAGCCGAATTGGATCGGCAAGACCGGGGAAGTATCTCTCGTTTAACACAGACGTATAGTGATAGTTGTGCTGTCGCGTTTTGTGCTGTGTGTATACGGTGGCAAATAGAAGGGTAAAGAGAAAGGAGAGCAACGCTTTTCTATAACCCTATTCGAATGTCTAAGGGCGTCGATAGTCATGAAAATGGCTCTGACTGGCCATTTGCCCTCCAATATAATAAAAAATTATTAGTTCCACTGAACCAAGATTACATCTCCAGATCTATATTAATATCACACGGCATTCTAATTTACGTATGAAAAATAAGACAATCATGAGATGAAAATATTTAGAACTACATTTTAAAGCTTGAATTTTAATTAACTGCCGTCAACACTTCATAATAATCTACTTAAAACCCCGGCTTCAACAAGCTGAACACTGTGGCATAGTTTTTAATACTTGCCGAACGCCAAAGAGGAAAGTACTCTAAAGTTAAGGGGTGAATGAGGTTTCATTTACAAGTTCAACTTCGCGACATACATTTTAAAGATGGAAAACATTTTAGCGAAATTTTGTCCTTGACGTCGAAATATCGTAAATTTTAAAATATAGCTTATAAACCGCGTATACGATGTCTTTTGTTTGATAAATAACATGGACGTTCTGTGTTATTTATACATATAATAAAATAATAAAACCTATGTGTCTGTACATTGAATATATTTACGAAAAACTAATTGAGGGCGACAACTTTTCAATATTAAAATTTTTTTTGTCCGTCTATTTGTCTGTTTGGCCAGAATAATCTCCAAAACTACTGGGCGAATTCGAATGAAACTTTTTATGGTGTATAGATACTAAGCAAGCCTACTGGACAACGTCTAGAATACATTTTACTGCGGGAAAGTTACTCATTCCTTCGGGAAATTCAGTAATTATACTTTACCCGATGGATTTGAAAATTTGATTACACTTATTGTGGTATAAAGCAATTGTTTAGCCATTAAGGACGGAATTTCGGCACACTGCAGGCAAAAAATAACAAATATTACGCGAACGAAGTAGCGAGCATCAGCTTGTTTGTTAAATAAAAGACATCGTGATAATATCTAAGTTGGTTAAAAAAAAAATATTTTTAGAATAATAAAATGAAATTTAGAAGTTAATGCAGATAGTAGGTATAGAACATTAATCGATATAATTTTATATTGCGTCTAAGAACAAAAAAAAAACATAATCGTAAAAAAGTAAATTATGAGACATGCGTACCAAAATCTCAAAGTTTATATTCTTACTTCTTAGCCTTTAGATAAAATTTATTGAACACCTTTTTTATTCAGATCTTGTTGTTTGTATCTGCGTTTAATTCGAGAAGATCATTTTCATATAAACTAGTTTGAACCAAGCTGGTAGTAATTACATGGAGTAGCGACAGTCGGAAGGACAAGCGGAAAACTTCGTTAAGGCCGGGGGAGAGTTTCACGGCAACAACGGGGACACACTGGCGCTCACTTATAGCGTCTAGCTGATTTAAATTATTTTACTTCATGTATAGCGTAATGATATTGTTAGATCGGAGTACCTAGAGCCATCTCGTGAATCGGTATATTTCAGTGCGATGAAAATTGAAGTCAAGGATATTTTCCATGAATTGAATCGAAGTTATTGCTATAAAATACAATAGCCAATGACAGTATAGAAAATGGGTATAAAGTATCTTAAAATTGGAATGGTGTGTGGATCATTTACTGTAATATAATCAGCATACACTTGTAACATGTAGGTAACTAATAAATACAGAGGTACCATTTTGTGACAGAAAAGAATTTTTTAAAGCTGAGGCGGACAAACGAGCAATCGGAGCCTTTTGGTGATGACCTCCTTGGTTCATACACCCAATGGACCACCGGATACTTACAAAACGCACGAAACGCGACAGCAGAGCTGTCACTACGCTGGTTTTATGCAAGCGAGAGTACCTTCCTGGTCATGCCGGCCTAATTACGATGCAATACAACATGGTATTACCACTTAGGTACTAAAATAAGATTAATCGCTTATTTCCTTTTTTCTGCTCCTGTATTTTTTTTATGGTATAAAGGAGCAAATGAGTATTCGCAACCATTTTTGTGACTACCGATGTTCATAGACATGCGCATAGAGGCTATACAGACGCGCTGCCCTCCTTTCTCCTCCCACCTTCATGGGCCACTGGCTACTTACACACCTCACGAAACCCGACAGCACAGCTATCACTTTACGCCGGTCTCGCGTAAGCGAGAGGTATCTATGGTAGTGAGGTATGTAAGAAAGACAATGCAATCGAGTTAATTTTATTAAAAACGAACACAATCGTAGATTCTAAAGGATCGTCTGTATATAGGCGGAAAGATGACAAACATTATAATGGTCCTAATATTATAAATGCGAAAGTTTGTGTGTTTATTTGTTTGTTTCTTACTTCCCAAAAACTGTTGAACCAATTTTCTTGAAATTTAGCATACACATAGAGGGTAACTTGGATTAAATCAAAATCACAATCAAAATATTTTTATTCAAAATAGAATTAAAAAAATTGCTTTTTGAACGTCAAAAATTTCCATCTACCACCGGTTCAACCCTAGCCCTGTCCTGAGAACTGGCGAAACAAACAGCGGGCTTCATTAATTTCTTCATTATACATTCTTCATTTATATACATTAAAAAATATAATTTACATTTATTTTTGTATAAAAGTAGCCTGGGAGGACTGTACTATTCCCAAGGTGTGGTATCTGTCATAAAATCTATTACTTTGTAATATCCCCTTAGCACACAAGCCTCCCTTAACTACTTTTTAAATTTGTTGATTGAGAGTTTTTGAACGCTTTCTGGGATCTTATTGTAGAGGCGTATACATTGACCCCGAAAGGAATTCTTTACTCTGCTCAGTCTATGAAAGGGTACATCTAGTTTGTGCCTGCTCCTAGTATTTCGATCATGATTTTTAAATTTTAAAACGCGCGTTAGCATGTGAACGGCCTGAACAAAAAGTATGTAGTTGTAAACGCGCGTTACCCAAACGCGCGTTGAACGCTTGTCATCTGAACGGGGTCTAAAGGTGGATGACGCTCAGCATAGATATAGATTACAATGTGGATAAAATATCCTTTATCCTTATAAAAAATGAATGGAATTCTTGAGTTATGTTCATATTCGCGTAGCACCACGGGGCACATCTAGTACATACTTATATATTTTTTTTCTGATGATATTTACTATAAAGCCTTTTGAAATTTAATATATTTTAAATTTAATATCTGATGTTTATTTTTTGTTTTTATAGAGAAAAAAAGGGTTTGAGAATAACAAAGCCTAATACCTATAGTAAGGAACGCGTGAGGCCCCCATATCTTTTTCAGGGAGCCATAATACTCCATAAGATCCCTATCTGACCTTTCTCAAGAACTACAAAAATTTTGTTAAACGTTTTTTATATTATGTTATAGGTAATAGGCATGGCAAATACTTCCATTGTTCGTAGTGTGTAAAGCTTAATGGAGCTTGTCCTAAAACATCAGTCGGTGTGTACTTGGGCTCATCGGATAAGCATATATTTCCATACGTAAGAAAGTGTTTTTCTTGTGTATGCACTACTTTCTTTTTAATTTATTTCCAATGTACAAAATGAAACAGCATTATCATGACGGCATCTTTAGAATATTTATTCAATTTGTTTTCCCATTATTATTATATAACATCATTATATTATATACCCACTAACGTATTATTTCACGATAAATGTTTAAAAAAGGAATAAAAAATATAGATAGATATATATTTTATTTGTGTAACGTGTAGCCCAGATTTGCCTGCCAAATCTGTGTCTATTTCAGGCTTGTCCGAGAAAACTATAAGTAGAATATAATACCGTCTTCATATAGGAGGTGGGAGGAGAAAGGAGGGCAGCGCATTTGTATAGTCTCTATGCGGTTGTCAGTGGGCTTCGGTAGTAATGAAAATGGCTCCGACTGCTCGTTTGACCCCTTTACCATAAAAAATTTAAAAAAAAATATTTGTTTATTACACTTGCACTTTTGTTATATGAGAGCCCTTATAACGTACACAAAATTATTGACATTTATATTTGCAAATACGCGTAGGATGCTAAGAGTATTAGAATTATTGCTCATCGAAGCGTTCATAATATTATGAACTTTGATATGTGCGTCAATTGCTAGACGCCTACGATCACTTTTTAATATTCCTTGGAGATGTCGTGCGTCGTATGATACGAGATACGGTAATAAGTACGAGTCGCACTTAATTGGCATAAATAGCACTTATAGCAGCTGTAAAACTACCCAGCAGGCTAAGTAAAATATCTCTGAAAAACATATCTTATTATTATCAGTTCATAATATATTACAAGGCGATAAACGAGTCATGCCTTAAAATGACTACCGTCGCCGATTTTCGATCCTGACTCACGTATCAGTAAGTCTAGAGTCTAGACGTTCTCGCTACCAACATCGTATCAAATTTAGATTACATTTTATGATTTTTGTCGTTTATAAAATATATTTTTGCATTGCTTTATCAATGTATACTAATGCAGTACGAGGTTGAATCAAAAAATACTTAGAATGAATAAAAAAAAAATAAAATTTTTAAACAAAAATATTTTATTGCATGCCTTAAGCGCGAGCGTAGGTATGCTCTACTCTCGCCTAAAAATCAAAAACTGGGTTCGGTCAGAGTTTTATTTTAAATAAATAATAATATAGTGCTTAA